>CAUYON010107013.1:0-42881 GCA_963573935.1 Arctocebus calabarensis
GTGAGACTCTGTCTCTAAAAAAAAAAAAAAAAAAAAAGTTCAGGAGAAGGTAAGTGGTTTTTTCTAGGTCAAGTTCTAGTTAGTGTAGAGTTCAAGATTCAAACACTGGCAGTCAAATACTAGACACTGTGTTCTTAGGCACTAAGCAAGGGCTTCTATTGTTCAACTTTTATATAAAACACAAAATTGTAATGGATCAACAAGAATCGATTGTGCCTAAAATAAATTATTTTTGCAAAAGTAAGAAAGGATAGCTAAAGTCTAATTTTGCTTTGTATTTTTTCCTTTTTTTTAAGAAAAAAAGACAGCATGAAAGACAGAGTTCTCAGACAGGCCCTTAAAGTTTGTTTTCATGTGTGCAAATTTTGGCCCTGAACACAGAGTGTGATGATGCAACATTTTCTGAGACACGGGAGGTTCTTTACAGTTTTCAAGGAACGTTCACAATGTCTAGTAAAGGTAGAAATTAGCATTTTTTTCTTTTAGTCAGTAGGATTCTAGATGTTTTTCAACAACTGAATTTTAGCCATTAATTTAAAAGCAATTTGCTTTTGTCAAAATAGAGCAGTGTTCTCAGATAAGAGATCTAGATGAGATGAGGTCTGACTTTAATGTTAACAAGTCAATCTCACTTCTCTACTGGACTAGAATATTTTCATTTAAGAAAAACAGGACAAAAAACTATATTTCAGAGCCAGTTTCTGAAAGGTTGGAAAGCGCCAACCACCAGCACAAACTTCCCAGTAAGATGAGTATGTTCCTTCCCCAAATTTATCTATAATGTACTAGGAGAACAATTCTCTGTATTTCTCTTTAGAAACATGCATATTATGAGTTATTTTATTATTGTTCATAAAACTTTAGCATTTTTTCCTACAGTAGACTTTTTGAGTTATTCACCCACAGTCATAAAAACTTCAGTTATTTTACACACTAATATATACTTTTTTTATTTTCTACACTAATTACATATCATATTGCTGACTAATATGTACATTAGTGTATAAAACATATATATACAAACACTAATATAGATATTATATTGCTAGCTGCTTAATATCTTTCTTGCTTAAAATTTTAATAATATTTGGTAAAATGATGTCCACCACATGTTGAACTTTCAAGATCCCTTACACCTAAGAATTAGAACTATCTCAGCTGCATAGTGAAATTAAGTTTCTTTCACATGAATTATTATTTACTTCTAGGTAAAAATGGTACAGATGTAGTTTGAGGATCACTTGGAGGTTAAATGGAAGAGCTGAGGGTTCTGGATGCACAGTTTTCTCTGTTTTGTTTGGCAAAAGCAATTGATTCTTGGAATGACGTGTAGCTCATTTTGCTCATTGTATACGGTGCATGCAGATTGTGGAATCACTTTCATGAATGTTATTCTTATTTAGAACATAAATTCCATAACATTCTTAGAGAATAAAGAGAGATCTGTGCATTCAGAAAGAGTTTCTTGATATGAGACAAAGCAGACTAACATCATTCTGAACACTTGCAGTGTGAACCTAGCATTTCTCACGATTTTATTGTCAGAATTCTGTCTTTTTTCCAAACTTGAATTGAGGGAGAGAGAGAGATTTTTGGATAGTGGCTTTTTTTGATGACCTTCCCTGATACACTTAGTAGGCAGAAAGATTTCAGTTATTCAGATTAAAGAGCAGTGCTGAACATGTTGACTGAATGCAGGTCTTACGTTACTAATCAGATAAGAATTTGGTAAGTCCACACCTTCAGATCAACCACTCATGTGACAAAGTTTATTCCATTTGTTAATTTCTCGATGAACTATATTTGGCTGGGTTTCTTTTGTTTAAATTAGTAAGGAATAATGCTGAGAAAGCCATGATTCTTATGCAGGAACTTAAAGACTTAAAAGAAAGTTTACTTTTAATTCAGTGGCATTTGTAAAGGTAGATAGCATTTGTATAGTGGAGATGTGAGGAAGCAGTTTTTCCTGTACATTTTTCAAAGAGTCATGCTTAGAGAAGTTGGTTTTTTTTTTTTTTTTATTTTTGGATATTCTTTTTGGTGGGGCTCATTTGTAATTAGGCCAAGCACAAAAGCAAATACTTTAATCACTTTTCAGCAGATTTTTCGTGGAAGAATGCCAGATGGTTTGGGTTTCACAATAGGTTGTAGTCGTCTGGTAGAATATTCCAGCTGAGGTCTGGAAACCCCAACTCTGTCATGCAGACATGAATAAGTGTGCAATGAACTAACATGATGTGTTGATTTAGCTCTCTAGATTACTCAAGATATACCTGAAGTTCTCCTTTACCTAAGGACAAAACCTACAAGACTCTGTGGAAAAGTAAATTAATTTTGCATTGACATTCTGGATGTTGGTGATAATTTGTAGTGACATTATGCCTATTGGTTATTATTGTGACAGGCAGGCAGATTGGATCCAAATGGACATTTCAAGAGCCAAATTTAATAGTCTTAGCATTGGAAATTTCTGCCTTGAGGAGTGCAGAAGCTTTCCAGCATGCACTTTGTTTTCTACCTCCATAATTATGGATTAATATACATCAATTCTAGGCAGTTGAGGACTGACATGAGAGGATTAATGGAACTGGACAGCATTACACTAGTGAAGTGAAAATTCTGTAATGATTTTTCTGCAGTGAGGTCGTAGACAAGGCAAATGAGCACCAGCTCCTTGTTTTTGACCTTCAGAATTTCAAAAAAGTGGCTGAACAGAGAAGTGGAAAACAACTATGCAACCAGAGCTAGCCTAATAATTTTTTTTAACCAAATACATAAATTATTTTTCATAGTTACCAAGAATAGGTTCAACTGAGCAACTCATACTGTGCACAGTATATGATTTTATCTATTAAATTACCGCCACTTTTATGTCTTAAAAATAGTCACACAGAAGGAAAGCTTAGTCCATGGCCACAATAAGAAAATTGGATGGCCACAGCATTAGATTGGATGCAGAAATTAATATACAGAGCAAAATTTATGTGTAATCATATGCATTTTTTTCATGAAATGTCTCTGAAAATAAGACTTGTCCATGTCTTTTTAAAGTTTTAATATAAATATTTTTAATTTCACTATAGAGAAGGCTCCCCTAACTCTTGTTTTTATTTTTTCTACTACAAAGTTTATCTATCACATTTAGAATTATGACAGCATTTTCTATGACTAAGGCTGTGATCTATTTTCAAGATATCTGAGAATTTTTTCACTGTCTTTATTGCAATCTGGTTGTTTCCATGGTGGTGTTTTAATAAAATTTTCATTCTTGGATTTTAATTTGGAGTACCACTGCACATATGTATATTTTGGTTTCTGATGGGAATGCTAAACTTCAGATGTTTGACAATATAATTTCTTGAGCTGTTCTGTTGTAGAAGATGTAGACGTATTTTTTTTAACTGCATGCATTCTATGTTTCAATCACAAAATATATTTAAACACTGTACAAAGATTAACAAAAGTGAGCTACAACAATATTACCAAGCTCCCTTAGACAATGACATTGTAGTAATGCACAGGATTATTAACGCCTGTTTTTTTGGTTTGTTGTTTTTAACCTCTTGAAATATCAGTTTTAAAGGCAAAAAGGATGGGGAATACGCTAAACTTAAGATGATCGTTTGGAAATAAGAAAAATCAGAAACTTATTAATCGTATTCTATTTGAGATCATTATAAATACATTTTTTGATATACAAAATGACATTAAAACAGAATGCTAAAGTCTTTTAACCATCGTGACAAAGTTGCAGATAAAATGAAAAGATTATCCTTAAGTTTTCAATAAATTTGTTACCCAAGTGAATAGTATTTTTGTTTATGAAAACTTGTTTACTTTCAAAATGAAGAACTATTTTAAAAATATTTGAAGTTCTTATTATTTAGTTTCTAACATGAAGAAAGAGTGGTCAAGAATTTGGTATGTTTTAGTTTAGTGCAAATGTATACATACTTTATAGTTAAGTGACTCAGTTCTTTGCAATTGTCAAGGTCTTAAAGCTCTGTGCTGAACTAACATAGCCATTTGAATGCCTCTTCATTCTATAGGGAGAGATATAAGAAAGACACTTCTTTGGAAATAACCAGTTGCTTGAATTGTATTTAATCATTGTACGTGTACTACCTGGAAATATACCATCCAACACACCCACTTTGGCACACACCCACCCACACAACCCTAATGCAAATGTGGACAAAAAGAGCACCCTTGCTTCTAACTCGGTTCTAATTCATTTCTTCTCATGAACCGAATGCTTGTAGCTCTGAAAAATAAGGTTCTATGCTGAGTCAGACAAAGCCCAAGTTTTGCAGGTCTACGGCACTCACTAAAAGTAGATAAAGTCTGCATTTGTCTCAGTCTTCTCCTTGTCCCTCTTAGTAACCCCAGCTTCTTATATAAAGTGTGGATGCTTTTCATTTTGATGCATAAAAGGCAACTTGATGCGTTATAGGAATTGACTGGGTGCTTGACATGGGCGCAGCTCCATTGAAAGAGTGGGCAATGAGTACTGGGGAGATTCATGGAAATCTAACCTGTCTTGCTTGTTTTTAGAATATCCTTTTAGATAAGGTAATATCCCAATATTCTGAACATCTAAAAATGAACTTCAGTTCATATTGCAATAGGTTTTCCCATTTGTTTTTGTGGTCCAGACATAAAAGAAATAACAACAGGACTAATGTGCTCTCGGTCATTCTATAATCTTTTTCTGACCTTGGCAGTTTTTGTAGACAGAGAGTGATGATTCAAATGCAAAGTACATCTTTTAAATCATTATTGCCTAAGTTAATTTTAGAAGGTGATCGTGGAGTGGTCCTTCTCTCCATTTCAGGACACCAAAGTACATTGTTATGTTTGTTTGTGTTTCCTTTCTTTCTTTAAAAAAACTTATAGAAAATAGTTGTTTTCAATCTTAAAAACTTGATAACATATATTTCATTCTACTTCTGAAAAAGCCACATTTTAAAGTAACCCAAATAAATTTCCATGTGTAACTGTGTGCTAAAAATCATCTTAAATGTGGCTGACAAATATTTCATTTACTGCGCGATAATGTATGAATAATAATAAATGTAAAAACACTTGACATTACATTTTCCTATAATACTATTAGTTTGCAGGTAACATTTATAGTACAATATATTCTATTGCTACTTTGTAAGATGAGTTCTTAAGATTTGTAGTAAGGTACTATACAAAGCACTATTATTAAAGAATTATAGCGGAAGATTCCCTAATTGAAAACTGATAATGAAAGACATTAAAAATAAGCATTGTGGCATATAAGAAGTCCAATGTAGCAATATGTTTCTATTTTGATTTCAAATTAATAAAAACTAATTGGCTTAAGTATTCGGTAATCTATTTTAGAAAATTTAAAATAGCAAAGATGATGTTGATAATGTTATATGGATAATTTATCAATAAAAATTATTACTGTTAATAATCAGTAGAATTCTTTTCTCCCTGTGATAGTGATTTAAGTTGAATGGGAATTTAGTAATATATAGGGATGCATCTTAATATCTTTATTTGCTGAACAGTGGTAAACAAACAATTACAACTTGTCCTCATTAAAATGGACTTTTGTGCACTATAATTTGAATTAAGTAATGAATATATAAAGTATTTAAAAGCTGTATATCAAAATGTATAACGTTCCATTTTTGGCTATATTTTGTAAAACATTTTTGGTGTAATCAGTATTACTCTCACATGTCAAATCAAGTATTCTACTATTTATTTAAACAGATATATACCTAATGTATTTGGAAGCTTATTGCACTCATATATAATTGTATATATTGTGGCTTCAAAAATCTGTACTTATTCTTGCTTTAAAAAAGTAGTATGTGCATTTCTTTCTGATTTATTTTTAATTAATTATATTAAGGATAACATCCTTTAATAATGTATCTTAAAATTCACAATAAAGTTTCAGAAATTGTTTTGTACAATGTTGAGACTTTGTGTTGAATTTGTTTGTGACCGTTTTTTTAAGTTGTGCTCTGGTGTTTTTTAATAAGGATTCTCTGAACTTAATCCTATTGATAGGATGATGAGTTAAACATGTGGTTTGGTTAGTAGCTAGCCCCGGCTTACCTGGGAAGCTGTTCTGCAAAGTGACTAATTGCTCATCCATGTAGAACCTTGGCTAAGGACAGCAACTGAGTTTCCCCTCTACCTTCAAATAACCAGTTATTCATTATGTCCTCTTCTTAGGATTGGATGTCAAGCAATTTGCACTTTAAATGAATATTCTAGATTGCAGAGAGGCAGTTACAAGGAGGCAATATGGAGAAAATATACACACATCTGTTAAACCATTTATGTTCAATTTGTAGAAGTTAAATAGATATTTAAGAGTAAAACATTATATTTGACATGCTATTAAAAATAGGGCTAGATTCTTAAATACAGGACACATAAATGTACATATTTGGTACAGGTTTGCTCACTGAAAAATAGAATCACTTATGTTGCTAAAAAAAATTCAGATTTCTGGGATGAGATCAAGCCCTGTATCATCATGAATCACCAGAATATTTAATGACTACCCTATGACTACCCTATGAAGGCTACTAGAATAGAACCAATTAGCTCATATTGTTTTTCTCACAGAGAAAAACATGGACCTCTGTGTTACTGTGTAGGGATGGAATGGCTTTAGCTGTGTTTTATTTTGATTTCCCTATGATAATAAGTGGGGACTGCATGTAAATTTACATAGCAAATGACCTCAATTCGAGATTATTTTATTTGAATACATCTTAAAAACAACTACAAAAAATAAATGATGCTATTAAAAATTCCCTGCATCTTTCATTTGAAAAGGCTTCCATTTTTTAAGGATATTCATTGAAAGAGCTGAGATGAAAACTTACTAATCATAAATGTAACATGTGTATTCCAAAACTGCCATCGATTTTAAAGTTACACTTATTTTATCCAGTGATATTTAGCACATTCTGCCATATATGCTAGTTTTGTTTTGTTTTTGCATTTTTTTTTTTCAGAAAAAGGAAAATGTAGGCAGGTCCATTTGACAAATCTAGTTGACTGAAAATATTGTCAGCTTGCTTTGGGGTTCTGATGCTACACATAAAACAGAATGTTTTCACTTGCCATACATAAATAAAAGTTTGCATAAAGCAGTAGTCAAACGTGAATATTGACGAACTGAGCAAGTGGCTTGTGGATATCTCATTAAACTGTTAAAAATCTGGGGATAAAAGTTTTTCTACAAAAGGATTTGATTTCAAATATGTATTATCAGTTCTGTCCACTCCTTTCCTCTTCAACATTTTTTCATGAGACATAATTCCTGACAAAGATTTTGCTCGTATTTTTACCTATATTAATACAAATTTTTTCAACACACGTTAACAGATACATTATCCAAATAATGTTTACTACCTAACTTCATTTTAAAGATGTATTCTGATATTAACTTGGAGAATTAAATATGTATTATGTTTTGTTTTTACCTTTTTTTCATAAAAAAGAAGCAAATGATTTTTAGTTAGAAGAATGCAACAGCAGTGGAAGGAATGAATTTGTGCCTCCTAACAGTGTATTTTGAAAAATAAAATTTAGATTATATCCTTAGTTTAATTATCTGACAACCAGAAATAAAATTCATAGTTTAAAGATGTATATCTATATGGACATACTTTTATATATTTAAATACTCAGATATAAATACATTATAATATATATACATATATGTATATAATATATTTTATACAGAAGCTTAGATGGATTTGAAATAATTAAAATATTAATTTATCTATGCTATAAAAACCTGGAGTTTATGTTATACACTAAATATTATCTATTTTACAACCACATTTTAATACATATGCGAACATCATAAATACTTTTGATATTTTTTTAACAATGTTTCAAGATGGTTTTTTGTTTGTTTTTTGGTGAGGGAGGTGGTTGAGATAGAGTCTCACTCTGATAGACTGCCATGGGGTCATCAACCTCATACTTCTGGATACAAGCGATCCTCCAGTCTCAGCCTCTCAAGTAGCTGGGACTATAGGTGGCCACCCCAATGCCTGGTTAATTTTTCAGTTTTTAGTAGAGACAAAGTCTTCCTCTTACTGAGGCTGGACTCAAACTCCTGAGCTCAAGAGGTCTTCCTGCCTCAGCCTCCAAGAGTGCTAAGATTACAGGTGTAAGACACTACATCCGGCAGTGTCTTGCACCTGTATCAGTTTTATTAAATTTTTTGAATATAATTTTTGAAATTATTATCATTAATTTAGTATTTTTCTTAAACTGAGTTTCATAGGCTGAGGTCATTATTTTTACTATAGATGCATTTGCTCTTTAGATACATTTCCCTTAATAGATCACAACCACCAGTATTTCATTTTTGAAAATGTGCAAGTATTCATATGAACTTATAAATAAATTCATAATTCCCAAATTAGTTTAAGTGAATCATCACTTTAACTTTTGTTTTGATCATTTACGTTAATACATTAAAATGCTATGACTGGTCCGGACGTGGTAGCTCACGCCTGTAATCCCAGCATTCTGGGAGTCTAAGGCACATGGGTAACCTGAGCTCAGGAGTTCTGGATCAGCCTAAACAAGAGCGAAAACCAGTCTTTACTAAATACAAAAACTAGGCTGGCGTTGTGGCACATGTCTGTAGTCCTAGCTACTGGGGAGCCTGAGGTAAGGGGATCTCTTGCAACCCAGAGTTTAAGATTGGTGTGAGCTATGACTCTATGGCCCTCTACTGAGGGTTACTGAGACTCTCTCAAAAAGTAAATAGAAAGAAAGAAAGAAGTAAGGAAGGAAGAAAGGAAGGAAGGGAGGGAAGGAAGGAGTAAATAAGAAAAGAAAAGAAAATACTGTGATAGTCCAAATAAAAAGGGTGATTCCATACTTCATTTAGTCAACAAGTATTTATTATTTGCCTATATTATTTTGTGTGTGTTGCCAAGAATATTTTGTGCATAATTGATTTGTTTCACATTTCTCACTTAACCTTCTGAACAATAAATTTGTAGGGTCACTATTTTGATGGGGAGGGGATAAAATTAGAAGTTTCATATACCAAATGGCATTTAATAACATGCCACAAATTCAAAGACCTGGCAGAATTCCTGTACCCGAAAGGCCAGTGTTTTTCAGCCTTTTTTATCTCATGGGAAACTTGAACCTAGAGTTAAACTTCCACAGCACATTTAACATTAGGTGGATTAAAAAAAGTAAAATAAAGGGATTATGGTGCTTCACATTTCTTTCAAAAATTGTTTAATGACTGATTTAAAATTTTTCATGGCACACCTAGTATCTTCTCACAGTACACCAACAAAAATCACTGCAATAGGCTTTTAATAAATACTTTTTGGATAAATAAATGATAAGGGACTCCTCATAATGTATTTCTTTGCAAATGTACATTAGCAATATAATTTGTACATTTTTTTACAAATAAAATTTCATATAGTCTTGTTTAGTCTTGTTATAGGACAGCACATTAGGGCCAATTTTAGTACTTTTTTTCTTTTATTTTTCTTAATATACTTTTGAGATCTTCCCTATATAATGGGAAAATAACACTTAACATTTGTTTTTTTCCTTTATTATACAACGTCTGTACATGATATTTTAAATAAATGTATGGTCCTTATGGTTCGGATAAAACAGGTGGACAGCTATTTTCCCTTTTTAGTTTAAACATATATTTAATAAATTACCCTTTTATTTTTAAGTTGTCACAAACAATAAAAATGGAACACTTTTTTTTGTTATGATATCCATGTATACACGTATTACTTTCTTTGTATTATTAGTTCATTCAAGTCTTGTGCAGAAGTGTAAACAAATTAAAATGAATTCAATTATAACAATTATTTGGTAAATTTAAGAGGCTATTTTTAAATACACATATGTGTGTTAAAGGATGCTTGTCAGATCATGCTTTTTTGGAAATTACTTATTTTAAACCTTTGGAAATATGCTATGCAGTAGCCTTAACCACATAAATGGTTAACAGCATAAGAGAAACTTTTTGCAAAATTTTTCATTTGAAAATTGACAGTTTTGAACCTTTTGTGTTTTGGACTTCTCTGAGTATCATTTAAAAGCTAAAGGCCCACTCTCTAGAGAAGTACATATACCTGCATATGTTTATTTTTAATTACAAATCAAAGTTTCCACAGACTTTGTGGAGCCCTTTTATGAAATCTTCCTAGGGACTGTGGCCCTAGCTAATCCACCAAAAAATTATCGAACTGTTAATGCAACTCTTAATAAATATGATTTGAAAATAGCTTAGAGTATTTCAAATAAAAGGAATTTAATAGTCTTTTCTCAGCACTAGCTATTTTTTGGAAAATGAACTTTCTTTGGAAGCAGTCCCTCCTATACAATGGCTAAAACCTCAAAAAGGTTTGGGTCCCTGATCTTGTACAGGAACAAAATGAGGCACCACATTAAAGACATACCTTTTGCCATAGGAATGAGTGCGTTGATCTCATTCATGAAAAAGCTCCTCGTGGAATATATGAAAGTAGGTGCTGTTAGCAGACTTGCGAATCCACAGTTGGCCAGAGCTATCCAAAAGCAATGAGGCAGCTTTACATTTCAACTTACTTTTGACGCGTGCAGTCTTCATTATTTGTTAAATTTGAATTCTTTTTTTGTTTTGTCCATTATCCTTTCACTGGTTTAAGGTTGCATAGATAATTCCTATGGAGTGATGGGACAAAGGTGTAATTTCCTGTTCACACTCACTTTCCCAACCTACACTTTGCCTGACATTTTCTTTCATTCTACAAAGATAATAATAAAAACAGTACTTTCTTTGTTGCCTATTGCTGCATAAGTTTATGAATTAATTTAAACTAAAACAGTGTTGAAGCCCACAGAAATGTGCAATTGCTACTTCTAGTCCTATTTCCGTGAAAATTAAAGCTCAGCGGTTACGTTTTCTTCAGGTCACACGCCTTCTATTTGGCTAAGCTGGGTGTTTTTGCTTTGCTGTTAGGTTTTTGCTAGTTTTTTAATCTAACACTCATCCCAAGAATCCAGATTAATTTGAAAAGGAGACAAAAATGTATATTTTAGAGAGATAGAAATGAAATGTTCACATACACGTACATCAATGTGCACTTGTCCAGAATTCACTTTTTACACACATACAAAATATTCTCTGTTTTTAATATTTTAATAGTGTTTGTCATATGCAAAGATGATCTTCTCAGGACATTATCACTATATGTAGTCTTCCCTAACTCACGATCAAAGACATTTTGATCATGTCTTGTGATCGTCCTGATCACTCACAAACTTGGCGGATCTGTACATATAGAGTTGTCCTGTTTTTCTGTGACTCTTCTGCCAGAGTTGAGAGATGACAGACGTTTCTCTGATGACTCAGGCTTACGACATCCTGGAGAAGATTTCTAACATACAAACTTATTTGTATGTCTCCAGGATCTTCTATCGTTTATTTCTTTAGGATGAATTACATTATTCCCCTCCAATTGCAATTCATCTTTAGTTTTTGGCTATTTGATATCAATGTTAGAACTACTATGTCTAGTAATTATTGTCACCTGAACAAATCCTGTATTTTTTTATTGATGTATGATTTTTAAACACAAAACGGCCCTGTGGAGTAGATGATATTCTCATCCTTACTGCATTGATGAAAATGCTGATTAGAGATACTTAGACACTAAGTTAGGGGTTCAAAGTTTTTGTTTTGACTTGACAACACAGTATCAAAGATAAAGAACTGCTTCAACATAGCTTCTCTTTTAAAAATTAATGATGTCTTTATTTTTTACAACTTAATTGAGGCCTACCTTAAATATTATATAACCCATATACTATATAATTCATATAATCTGTACAATTCTGTAACTTTTAGCAAGTTTACCAAGTTGAGTCATCATTACTATGAATCAGTTTGGAACATTTTCTGCAGTGAGATCCTTTGTGCCCATTTACTGGTAAGCTCTGTTCCCACCCCATTCCCAAGCAAACACTGATCCGTCACTATTCTATTGACTTTTCTGGATAATACCTCTACATAGAATCAGGCCACATGTAATATCTTGCATCTTTTTCTCATAATAATTGCAGTACTGTCTTTAATTGTATATATCTTTAAATGTCATCATACTTATCAATATTGAAAAAATTGTAATACTGCCTCCTTATGTATCCCTAAAAATGAATCATTTTCTAGCATAGAATTTCCAGTTGGCACAGATCCTACTCTGCTCTAAAAGCTTGGGCAAAATCAGATCACTTGTCACAAAACTAAAAAATTACTATAGTGTCACTAAAATTGGTATCTCCATCTTTTGTTCCCTCTTAAGAATCTCAAAATGTACGAAAGCAAACAATAGTCAAGATATTATTAATTACCTATCAGACTGTATTGACAGTATTTACACAAGCATTTTTTTCAGTGGTTTGGATGTGGGTCTGACGCCGTCCTCTCAGAGAGAGTTGTCAGTTGACACCACCAACACAGGTTTCCATTCTCAATTAATGTAGCAATTCTCCTTTGGCATGTAAAACAGCTACTATTGTAATGACAGATGACTCTTTCGGTAAATATTCCTGACTTTATATTAATGTCTTTCATTACTTGTTTGAAATATTTTGGTTTTGTTTTATTTTATTTCTATACTTCAGCCTCTGCTCTGTTGACAGTTCCAATTGTGCACCTTATGCCAGAGAACTTAAAGAACCATAAAACATTAGTCCTCCCACATTAAATTGAATAATTGGAAATAAATACTATTGTCTTATAATTATTTATAGAAATCATTAGAAACCTGAAACTATACATTTAAATGATAAACCTAATCAAATAATGAATGTGAACACTATTATAGATGAGAAGCAAAGATACTGATATTGTGAAATAATGCATACCACATTTTTTTTGCTTTTTTTACAGTTTTTGGCTAAGGCTGGGTTTGAACCCACTACCTCCGGCATATGGGTCCTACTGCTTTGAGGCACAGGCACCACCCACATACACCAATTTTTTTTTACCTTAAAAAGTCATTTTTAAGCAAATTTAATTCCCTGATTGTAAGTTTTGAATAAATAGTTAAATAATTTTATTGTAAACAAAAAGTAAATAGATTATATAAGGAGATGACTAGAAATAGCCAACAACAGTGGTGATCTTTGAAGAATCTTCATACCTCTGAAAAGTCAAGTACAAAAAGATAACAGCAATGAAAGAGGAATCACAAGGCTTATTTTGGTTTTCCGCTGTCGTGATTGAATTTTTGTCCCCTAAGTTTTGATTTGGAGACAATTGTCTTTGGAGTGACTCAACATTTATAAAACAGAAACAATATTCAATGCATAATAATTTCTATAGTGCTTATATGGGTGCAAAAATCACTAAGTCAATATTTGACAGAGCTTAGAGTTCAGACTGGCACAGAGCAAGTGACACTAACTGTTTGCTAAGTACTACTGAAACTTTCAAAACAAAGTTTTCTTTTCAATTTAAAACTTGTTATTGCTTTGGTAGTAAATAATCATCTCTAAAAATGAAAAAAATTATCTTGATTCACATGGTAGAAAAAACAAAGTAATCTATGTATGTAAAATTTGAAAGTTTGATTGTTTCTTGTTTTAATTCGTGTCTCTGTAGCTTAAATATTAGTGACATTGAAGTTAAATGTTAGCACCATTTGTGTAGTAAAATTCAATTTAACAGAAATATTTAAACCTGGTTTCACTTTTATAAAAATATGGACAGAATTAAGAAAAGGTCCTTTCCAGGGGGATTTCAGGAGATTTTGAAATAGTAGAAAAATTAAAAGAGACTTTTTCTAAAGCATCCATAAAGTCATAAGTAAGATTTATTTTAAATTATTACTTGTAATTAAAGATCCCTCTTTTCCATCTATGGAAGTAACTAAACATATATATCCAAGGTAATCCATGGTAGCATAGACAATGAACGAGAGGTTATTTATTTATACATATGATTTATTCCTTTTAGAAAACCTCATGTTTGAGAGTTTAACAGAGAGTTAATCTGAATGGGATTCGTGTTCGTTGCTTTATTTTAGATGAGATTTGAGACATTGTGCTTGCTTTTCTGAACTTTTTTATTGTATTAAATATGATGAAAACTGAATGGAAGAAAAATAGATAAAAGACTGTGCAAAAAATACTGTGTGAGTGGAAGAGATTAATTTGTAAGAGAAGAGTTCCAGAGACAGTTTCTTCTCTCTCTGTGTGTGTTCTAACCTCCTACAGCACTTAGTGGAACTCCTCATGTGCCGTTGACCATGAACTAAACGTTCAAAGAAAAGAAAAACCTTATGACACCACCCTCTTTGCTATGAGATTTACTTGCCTTGTCAGACATCTCTATTTCACTAGACTGAAGAAATTTATCCTGGGTATAGTCAAGACTAACCATCCACCATGTCACTGGATTATATATTTGTTTACAAACAAATGTGCCTTCAGTCAGATACATATAGGCACAGTAATAATATGTTGTGCTTTAATTGGAGTCCAAGTACACGTTTCCAGTTATCTTTCTAGTTTTACAAAAGCAATAGACGTTGAGAGTTAAAGCAAGGAGCCGCAGAACTGAGTCACTCTCCAACAGAACGGGTCAGACAGTTCCTGAGAAAGAGTTTCCCTTTTGGGAAAGAAAGTAGAAGCTTCTACGAACCTTTCTACACATGCAGGGAAGTTGTGTGTGTTTCTGGCAATGATTGAATGAACAAAGTATTGAAATAGAGTGATTTCAAAAGGGGCAGTTTTGCACATACAGGTAAAGAAAAATAATCCCTCTTATAGATTATATATATTATTTTATCCACATCACGTGAGAAATCTCCACTCACTGTGAACTCTATTTTCCTGCGGTTAGCCACCAATGTCTAGTTATTCAGCTCTCCATCTGTTTTATAAGGTGCCTGGGGCCCTTCTAACACGTTGCTAACACCCCCTCTCTGGTTTTGAGTTCATATTTGTTAAGTTAGAATGAGTATGTTCTTGTCATTTGAATTCCAAGGATCTGAAAATGATGTAAGAAAAGCCCTTATAAACCCATGGATTTTGTATTTATAATACGTCAATATACATGCAGCCATGAAGCGCTATAGGTGTGGAAACTATTAGTTCCAACTCATAACTGAACTATGAAAGAAGTATCTCAAGTAAAGCTTAAGTCAATAATACTTTATATTTCGAGTGTTTTTTAATTTTATACCTTTTCCCTTAATTATCTATAAAAAGTCATAGTTAAAAAAGGGCAGATATTTTTCTCACACCTTACTATTGACAAAGTTAAAGTTGAAGTATGGACTGATAATGGAGGAAGAATATGTATGATAAACTTAATATTTATTTACTATGAACTACATTAATCTCTTTTAAAGACTTCTAGATATTCTTTTAGTCATAGATTGATTTGCCTCAATTTTTAAAAATGTATATTTTAATTGGCAAAAACTATATCTATGTATGTACACACACCCATACATAACTTCTTGTTTTGAAGTTTGCATTAATTCCTGAATGGCTAAATGAAGCTAACCGATTATTGATTTACCCCAATTTTTACTGGTAAGAAATCAGAGTAGTGAAGTGACTTGTCTAGGATCATATAGACAGCACGTGGTTCAATTCCAACAAGAAACCCTCATTTCTGACTTATTCAATTTATTTCTTACATACAGTTTCTTGAAAGAGGAGTAGCAGCATTTTAACAAAGAAGAGGAGGAGGAGGAGAATGCTCTTGGGTAGGGAACGGGACGTGATAGCCCTAGGAGAGAGAATAGCAAGCCTGAAAAAAAGCAAGTCCAGGCGAGGGTGCCGATGATTTCACTGCCGAGATTTGTGCAGGAGAGTCGTAAGAGAAACGCCAAAAGTGGCTAATGGCTGTTAAATTGCAGTGACCCCCATTATGGGGCGTTTTTGTCGTTTCCATTGCTTTCAAACTACAGTATGGAATGGGCTTTTCCCTGTATGTGAGATCATATTTTATTTTCCTTTAAAAGTGTTGACATGGTTATAGTTAATAGGAAGCAATTCAAGGTGGTGAGCAGGACAGGGACATAAAGAAGTGGTTTAGGAGCTAAATTCTTCAAATGTATTCAAATGCTTGTCAAGTTTTTCTTTTCTTTCTTTTTTTTTTTTTTTTGATAGGCTATTACAGAATCTAGGTCAAAAAGAAGAACAAGACATCCTCTCTAATTTTCAGGAATTTATATTTTTTAAGGAACATGCATTCTGCAAGAAATTTATATTCTCGACAGAGAAATGTGCTAAATGGATGAAATAGTTAGAATGTAATGTGGTTAAAAGATATTTGTTTGACTTTGGAATTAGGATTTAGCCTAATTTAGATTTAAAAGTTTAAAAGCTCACAGAATGATTGTTTTTTCTTCAAAAAGAGGAATATTGTCTGGGAAATTGATATAGCACATATCTAAGCATCTAAGTATGTTTCTGTGGGGCTGGGTGTGGTGACTCACACCTGCAATCCTAGCTCTCTGGGAGACTGAAGTGGGTGGATTGCCTGAGCTCACGGGTTCAAGACCAGCCTGAGCCAGAGCGAGACCTCATCTCTAAAAACAGAGGAGTGTTGTGGCAGGTGCCTGCAGTCCCAACTACTAGAGAGGCTGAGGCAAGATAATCGCTTGAGCCCAACAATTTGAGGTTGCTATGAGTTACAATGCCAAGACACTCTACTGAGGGCAACAAAACAAACCTCTATCTCAAAAAACAATCAAACAAAGAAAAAAAAAAGAAACATGTTCCCTTGGTTTGGGAAATTAAGTCATAAGAGATCTCATGAGTCGAATAAAGGCGAAGACCTTGAGAACATTCGATGGAGTTATTTGTTAGTGTTTTCCCACAAGATGGAAAATATAAATTATTTTGAAAATATATCATTGCCAGAAAAGATCAAGCTATTAAAACTAAAACTATTCATTTTAAGAAATATCTTTGTTGACAAAAAACATATTATTAGCCTATTTAAACATTTCTACCTTGTACAATTTACCTTAACAATTTATATTAAGAGTGTTTTTCTGGATTCTGTTTATCTAGCATTTTCAAAGTAGAAATCCAAAGTTCTTTATTGGAAAATCTATTATTCAATTTGCTAGTGTACCCTTCTCAAAATTATTCATTAAGTACTCAGCTTCCTCTCTACACTACAGATATAATTAATTACAAACAAAACAAAATGAAACATTTCCTCTTGATATAAGGTATCAAAGTATAGGTGTAGCTGCCATAAAAAAGTTGAAAAGTCTCAGATTTTAGGACAGCAAAAATTCATTCATTCCGTATGAAACAAATGTTAACATTCTGTTCACAATTAGTGTCCTTATTTTCTACTTATGTAATATTTTTGTACATTAAAGATGTGAGGCATAGCACCATGATATAGTAAGAGGGAGTGTGATTCCAGGGTTAATTGTAGGACTAGGTAACATCTCCATGCCTCAGCATCTTGATTACGATCAGATATTTAGAGTAGAATTTCCAGGAGTCCTTGTGTATTTCACATTCTAGGAGGACCCCCACAAAACGGTTTGAATATTGTAAGCCTCATAAAATGAGATTTGCAAGTAAGCTATCAGCAGTCAATGTTCATCTCAATAAAAGAGTGTAAACAACTTTTCCTATGCCTTTGTGAGAGTATCAAAAATGGTATTAATTCTAATAATTTTAAGAATTGTTTTTATTTTGTTTAAAAAACTATATTCACTATTGTGTGTACATATATGTGAAAGTATGTTTAACCATGATATTTTTCTTTTCTTTCCCTTTTTTTTTCTTTTTTGAGGCCGAGTCTCACTCTGTCCCTCTGAGTAGAGGGCCCACAGCAACCTCAAACTCTTGAACTCAAGCTGTCTTCTCTCAGGTTTTTTCCAGTAAAGATGAAGTCTTGCTCTTGCTCTGAGCAATCTGGCTGCCTCAGCCTCCCAGAGCGCTTGGAATATAAGCATGAGCCACCATGCCTGACTGAAACATCATTATTTTTTTCTTAAAGACTTTTTCCTTAAAACATTAGCCTAGTCACTTCTTCTTCTCTTTCTAAGTTACATTTCTTTGCCTGGAATGATCTTTCCACCTGACTTTCTCCCTCATTCCCTTCAGGTCTTTTCCCCATACTCTTGCTTCAATACTGTTTATCCTTCATAATTTATATCCTTCTATTTCAATACTGTTTATCCTTCATAATTTATATCCTTCTATTTCTCTTCATAATATTTACCACCACCTGACTTTATGTAGCATATTATGATTGAATGCATTTCTAATGACTAATTAGAAATAAACTTGATTAGGAAGGTTTTTTATTTGCAATTAAGCTGTATCCTTGTTGCCTCTACCTGCTATATTGACTAAAGTAGACACTAACCACAAATAACAATTTGTATTTAGATTAAGTAAAATAACCAATATATGACAAATATTTCCTCAGTCACATTAGCCACATTTCAGCTATTTCTTAGTCACATGTAAAACTAAGAAAACACTAGGAAACTAAGAAAAACTAGAAAACACATTTCATGTTGATGAAAAACACTAGGGTGTTTGGTATATAATAGATGTATAATAAGTAATGCTTAATGAATGAGTAATAATATACAAAATCTTAAATGAAAGTGAATGTATACGTTTTGTATTAAGACCCTTAATTTCTTGTTATATTTTAAAGATGGGATTATTTTCATGCAAGGATTGATTGCAGGATTACTGTATAAAAGTGAAAGCATAAAGCCTATATCCCCAACTCTTTTTTAATATTTTTATTTCAAAATATTAGTTAAAGGGACACAAGTGTTTTTGTTTGTGGATATCTTTTTTTTTTTTTTTGAGACAGAGTTTCAATTTTTCACCCTCCATAGCATTCAGTGGCATCATAGCTCACTGCAAACTTAATCTCTGGGACTCAAGCTTCTCTTTCCCGCAGCCTCCCAAGTAGCTGAGATTACAGGCTATTTTTAGAGATGGGGTCTCACTCTGGCTCAGACTGGTCTCAAACTCTTGAGCTAAGGCAATCCACTCACGTTGGCCTCCAAGAGTTCTAGGATTATAGGCATGAGCCACTATGCCTTGCCCACGTGGGTATCTTTTTTTTATTATTATTAAATCATAGCTGTGTACATTAATGCAATCACGGGGTACAATGAGCTGGTTTCATATACAATCTGAAATATTTTCATTAAACTGGTAAACACAGCCTTCATGGCATTTTCTTAGTTGTTGTGTTAAGCATTTATATTCTGCATTTAATAAATTTCACCTGTACCCTTCTAAGATGCATCATAGGTGTGGTCCCACCAATTATCCTCCCTCCACCCATCCTCCCTTCCCCCCTCCCCTCCCTTGCCTTTTTCCCCATATTCTTGTTCTATAGTTGAGTTATAGCCTTCATATGAAAGCTATAAATTAGTTTCATAGTAGGGCTGAGTACATTGGATACTTTTTCTTCCATTCTTGAGATACTTCGCCAAGAAGGATATCTTTTATAATGATTAAGTCAGGGTTTTTGATGTGCCCATTATCAAAATATCTCCAACTCTTATTCATAAGTTAAGGTAAAGGATTTCCAGGGGAAATAGTTTGTTATTTTTTTTCTGTTTTCAGCTGTGATTCCAAATATTTCATTAAAAGAAAAGATATATTTCTATACAGATAAATGAATTGAAATTATCAAACAATTTGTTTGTAAAATAGAATTAGTGTTACTATACATGATTACATGAGGAAGTAAACCTCTCTTGACAATTAAGAATACTTTTAATACTTTTAATTAAGATTATTTCCTCTGATTTCATAAATAATAGCATTATCAAAATAAAATTCCCTGAAGGCTATTTTAAAAATCCTTTTATTTGCTTCATATTTTCATGTTCAATAAAAGATTTTGACAAAATTTATATGACAAGAATTGAGAGTGCTAAAAATTTATGATAAAAAATGTTAACTTTGACATTAATATTAGTATAACACCACCAACTTAGCAAGGTAAGTGACTTACTATCTCAGTGAAGTAAAAAATCTCAAAATTTCACATAGGTACATAGAAATTGGTGTGATAAACATAAAAGACAGTTTTTTTCCATTTCTGCTTCAAATTTAAATTATCAGCAAATTATAACATATAAAATATCTTGTTAGTTTTATTACTGTGTATTTCTTATAAAATGTTTACAATTTGATTTTACTCTTGACATTCTCTTCTTTCCTGAAGAACAAGAGCAATACACGTCTCTGTATTCTGGATATCGATATCAAAAAATGAGAAAGAGATGTTATTTCTAAATTTCCTTAAAGCAGTAGGCATGTACCCATAATATGTGATTATACTTCTTTATGTATAAAGTTGTATAAAATCTATAACACGGTTCAATAAGAGCATTATTGGTTCAGTTGTACTTCAGACAAACAGAATTTTATATCTATACCATTTAAAGATGTTAGAAGGCCTGCTAGAAATAGAAACTGTTTCTAAGGAAACCAATTATTTGATCCTCACAGGTTGCAGAAAGCCAAACTGTGTAAATCAAACCCATTTGTGGACACTTTGGCGCACATTTCTATACTCTGTCTATCCTCTCTCCCCAGAGGTTCAGCACGAGGAAAGACAGTTATGATTGTTTTCGGTTCCTGAAGACAGAAGCTTTTATATTTACTAGGAGGATCAGAGACGCATCCTGCAACCTGGAGAGCTCCCTGGGCTCCGAGCTTTAAGTCGTTGGGGTGTGCTTGTTCTTTTGTTTGTCTTTCAGGGCTTTGTGGAACAGCATGACCATTATGTTCGTCTTTGATGCCTGTGGGGATAGGTTAGATATAAAACACAGTGCGGGGAAAGACAGATGCCTGCTGCACTTGGACTGAAAAGTTGAGAGGAAAACTGTTAAAAGTGTTTAGGTCTCCGTGCACTGAAAAAAAAAAAAAAAGCCAACAAACAAAAATACTTATCAATTGCTGTTAAAATTAGGGATGGTTTGTTTCCTCCTTTCAGACTCACTAAAGTGGTCTTAATATTTTAATGTTTGCTTTAATATGCTATCTTTTTTTGTGCAGTTTTTAACAGCTGAGACTTGTAGAGCTCATGCCTTTTCCTGATCTGAAGCTTAATGAGCAGCTAATGTATATATTTATTTTGGGGGTGTAGCAAACCAACGTGTTAAAAAATAAACATTAGTATATTTCAATAACTACCCATTAATTAAGAGTTATTATTCCATTGCTCTTCCGCCAGTGGAAAACGACTTTCCCTTTCCTCTTTCCTTCATTCATCCTCGTCCTTTCTTCTGGTGGCAGATCATTAAACATTAACTAATTCTGTTTGAGGTCTTGCTACTCGAAATGCCTTCTGTCCATAAACCAGAAGCTTGTGTCACCTGGGAGCTTGTTAGAAATGCAGAATCCGACTGTATCAGAATCCGCTTTTCAGCGAGATTTCCAGGTGATGAAGCAGCAGTGTTTTAATGTAGTATGCATTATACGGCAGTAGATATTTCCTAATCCTACGTAGGTTTTTGATTCCTGTTTGTGAGTTTCTATTACATATAATAACAGTTTGTGGGTTTTCAAGTTTACACTTAGTCAGCATACTCAACAGTGAGTCAATATAAATTATTTTCCGATTATCCATCAATATCCACATTGTAGTTATCAATACATACTTTAGGACTCAGAGAGAATACGATGCAATATATAACTCTTTTTAAAAGCAGATTGTTTTCATGCTTATTGGCACTTTATATTTTATTTTACACCAAAACAAATTTTAGCTTTTGATGAGTCTTAAATGGTATTAAAAATGCATCGCCCTAGTTAAGGAACACCAATAATAGAGGATTCCCATCATACTGTGTAAGAAAAAAATTTTTTTTTCCCAAAAGATTTGGAATATATGGCCACAGTAACATGTCTTTGAAACCCTTAAGAATCATAGATTGAACACTTGAACAAATTAAATATGCCAAAGGATTGATTTTGTTTTATAAACTCAAGATTATGTTAACTTCATATGTAAAGATTTCTTGGCCTGTGTGAAGCACATTGCTGTAATATGTTCTTATTTTACATATCGTGATCACTTACACTACATGCTACATATTTAAACATTAAAACATTTTCAGAAGAGACCTATAATCTTGACTCATGACATCCCATTATTTTTAATGTATACTCATCTTTTGTTTCCAGTCCGAATTACAGTCATAGCATACATAATTTTCTTCAGAATTATTTCCTCCTCTCATATTAGCTAAGGTTTTCTACTTTGAAGTCTTTTAGACTTTCAACTATTTTGCAGCATAGAAAATAATTTGGAAAGAAATACCATTTCATTTTGTGTGTCAAGAGCCTTATAATTGATTATGAACCCTAATGTATTTTATAAACATTTCTTTTTAGCTTAACCAAATTTCTTCATTCTGGGCCATACATTTTTAGCATATAGAAGATGTGCATTGGATTCTCAAATTAAAATGCAGGATTGAGTAGGACTTTTCAAAATGTCGTCAAATTCTTCTTACAAAATCCATTGTGTGTATTACACAAAGTAACTCATAGCCCTATATTTAAAGGTTTATTACAAATAGCTACTAATTACACCTCTAACTCATTATTAATGTATTTTATTAAGTTCTGTGCAAAGAAATATAGAATACTTTTTAAGATTATTTTTTATTCTTCATATCCAATTGTGATAGGGTTTTACTATTTCTCACAAAACAAATAAAATGAGATGATAGCCAAAGTTAAGCAAGGCAAGTAGGAATACATATTGCAGAAATAGCATTTAAAAATATAACATGAGAATAAAACATAATATTCTTGATGTTGGTGGCAGGTTTTTTCCCTTTTGTTTTAATGAAAAACAAACAATATATTTATTTTAATTATCAGGCTGCCTAGTGGATCAAAAATTAGTGTGAAAGTCAGTTACTTCTCTCAGGGACATTGCCGGGGTATGGGAAGTATGTGACTTGAATGGACAAGTAATTACCATGGAAGGTTGTATGTGACAAGTGCCATAAGCAAAATCTGGATCTCGTAGTACAGAGATTTTGTGGAAGAGTTTGCAGTGCACTGAAAAGACCAAAAACGTGACGCATCAAGATAAATAAGATCTTTAGACAGGTCAGGAAAGGTCAGGGAAAAATAGTGAAAAACGCACTATTGATAGACTTTGTGGTTTCATTCTCTAAGATTGTGAAAATATTTTCCTGGATAACACAAGAGAGGTGCATTTTTCTTTTCTTTCTTTCTTTCTTTTTTTTTTTGAGACAGAGCCTCAAGCTGTTACCCTGGATACACAGCTCACAGCATCCTCCAATTCCTGGGCTCGAGTGAGTCTCCTGCCTCTGCCTCCCAAGTAGCTGAGACTACAGGTGCCCGCCACAACACCCAGTCATTTTTTGGTTGTGGCCATCATTGTTGTTTAGCAGGCCTGGCTGGATTCGAACCCACCAGCTCAGGTGTACGTGGCTGGTGCCTTAGCCAATTGAGCCACAGGCTTTGAGTCGAGGGGTGCATTTTTCAAGGAACCATCATTTACGATGTACTGACACCCCTGGCCCTACTCACACCTGACTGCTTAAAACTGGTTCCTCCACAAATACACAGATGTGAATGGAGATCAGTGAGACCACACATGTTCAAAAGGCAAGCATCATTCAGAATTAGCCCTGAATCTGTGCTATTAAAATGATTTTTACCCCCCTTTCCATTATAACCTTCATCTTAACAAATTTTACTGCTAATGAATCTGTGTGACTTTAATTATTAGTATTGTTCCCTGAGTCACTTGATAGGAAGCTTCAGAAACCAACAACCTAAAGAAAGTTTTATCATAGAATTTCACTAAGCGGTTGTGAAGTAATGACTAAGAGACGTTGTTCTCTTTCTTTGTTAGGCATGAAATGTAGAAAATTTAGTTACACACACAAATTATTAGATGTTTCAAAAAGAGGCAAACGCAGCTTTTCGGGCTCTTATTTCCTCTCTCTCTTTTTTTGTTTTTTGAAACAGAGTCTCACTATGTCACCCTTTGTAGAGTGCTTGACGTCACAGCAACCTCAAAATATTAGGTTTAGCAATTCTCTTGCCTCAGTCTCCCAAGTAACTGGAACTACAGGGGCCCGCCACAACATCCTGCTGTTATTTTGTTTTAGTTGTCACTGTTTTTAGCAGGTCTGGGCTGGTTGGAACTTGCCAGTCCCAGCGTATGTGGCCGGTGCCCTAACTACTGAGCTATGGGCGCAAGCCAGGCCCTGTTTTCTTACCAGCACAGTGCATTTAAGTAACAGACAGAGTACAGTAGAATAATTCGCAAATATGTATGAAAATTTATCTTAAACCTTGTTTTGTAACCGCCTAAACAATGTTGTTAATTTTTACCTGTTTTTTTTAAACAAATCATTATTTTAAAATATTATAATCAGCTTTCATTATAAAAATATAATTTGACACATTACTTAACCATCATTTCTCTTTTACTTCAAAATTTCTTCATGGTATCCTTTTTAAAATTTTTGACTTCTGAACAAAATAAGGCATGTAATATACAAAATGTTGTAATTAAAATGATTGCCTTGATCCAGGTTTCTCTGAGTCACTTCTCATTAACTATATCCCCCAAACGCAGACATAGAATGGTAAAAATTACAACTGAAATATTTGGAGTTATTGATGAGTCATAAGAAAAGGCAGGAAACAGTCTGTGGATATAAAAACTCATAAGGGAGTTAATTCACAGCAGTCTTTTTCAAAAATATATTTACCTGCATTGCTCTTAATTCCGCCTTACATGCTTAGTTTCATATTTCTTCTCCATGGTTTGAATTCCAGGGTGGAGTTGGTAGAAGTAGGTCTGATTCCTGACACTTGCTTTCTGATTTCAGATAAAATTGTATCTTCTCTGATCCTTAGTTTCTGCAGTGTTTTGCAGTAAGGTTTAAATGTATTTGAAGGTCTAGGCATAACATATGAGTAAGTCTTAGTATTGTTGTGATTTCATTATTGCCAAGGTCTAGAGTAGTAGTAACAGTCACTGTAGCAATTGTTCAAATGGGCAGATAAATTAAGTGAATCTAATGTATTCTCCCCAATGGCTCGCTAAGAAAGATGCACAGAGGAAACAGGGCTTTCTTACTTACTTTCCTTTTTCAGGAGATTGGAAAAAATGATAATTTTAGAATTTAGATCCTTCCTGTAGTGATGCTTTCCAACCCTGCATGGAAATCAGGGATACTACTGAAGAGTTTATGGAATAATAAAAGCACTTGAAGTCCAGGACAGAGGGATCCAAAGGCAGAGGGCTCTGCAAAATGCATTTTCTTTATGTCCTAACTGTTTTCAGTGACAATCAGGGAGCATTTTATTCAACTTCCTTCAAGCAATGGTTTCTTCGTGTGAGGGGTGAAAATTTCCTGTCAGTGTATTGAGGGATGCTGATGAGCTGAGGAGTCAGCAGAGATCAGTTCGTCTATGTCCTAATCAGTAAAGATTTAAATTGCACTCTGAGTGGAGAGAAAAGGAACTACAAAGTTTTCCATAGGGGGATAGCTTGATCTGACCTATGATTTTTAAAGGATCCTCAGATTGCTCTCTGCAGAACTTACATTAGTGGGGACAGAATGAAACAAGAATAGAGATAAATGTATACCATGGAATACTATGCAGCCTTAAAGAAAGATGGAGACGTTACCTCTTTTGTGTTTACATGGATGGAGCTGGAACATATTCTTCTTAGCAAAGTATCTGAAGAATGGAAGAAAAAGTATCCAATGTACTCAGCCATAATATGAAGCTAATTTATAGCTTTCATATGAAGGCTAAAACCCAATAATCACTTTATATTTCACCACTTTGAGAGATTCTCTGGTTTCCCTACAAGTCTGATTACACGTCCTTTGCAGGCATTTCACAACAGTGGCATCTCTGTTCTTGTACATATTTTTCACACAATAGCATAATCTCCCGAACAACAACTTTTCAATATTTTCCCCAGGAAATAAACATTCTCTGAGATACAAGAAAAGGTATTTTTATATAAAATTAGTAATAATATCCAAGGTTATCTGTGGCTTGTCTGTAAAACCGAGAAACCGGCTAGGAAAAAAATGCAAACTTTACATAGTTATCTTTTTTTTTTTTTAATAATTTTATTGAATCATAATTATGTACATTGGTGCAATCACAGGGCACGGTTCATATACATTCAGAAATATTTTGATCATACTGTTACAGATATCCTTCATGGCATTTCCTTGATCACTATATAAAGACATTAATACTCTACCTTTAATAAGTTTCACCAGTACCCTGCAGAGAAAACAAAACTTTTCAGATAAGCTTTGTAAAGGGCTGCTGATGAAGGCTACAAGCTGGAATTTCCAGAAAAATATTAAAAATATGTATGAAAAATCATGGAGTGTCCTAGGCACTACAAGGGGGTTGATAAGGTCAAAGCAAAGAAGTGGCAACACCAAAAATCCAAGTAAACATCAGAGCCTAAGGAACATTGTCTTCTATTCCAGGGCAGTAAGGAGGAACCAAAAGCCTTTACTTCCATGCCTTAGTCTTTCTGGCTATAAAAAAAAATCACAGACTGAGTGACTAGTACTGAACAAAGGTTCTGGAGGCTGGAGAGTCCAAGGTCAAGGCGCTGGCAGATTCTGTGTCAGCAAAGGCAACTTCCACATGAACAGCTGTTGTCTCACCCTAACCTCACATGGCAGAAGGGATGAGGCATTTCACACCATGTCCCCATCACCTCCCAGCAGCCCCACTTCTTAATACCATCACTTTGGTGGCAAGGACTGAAACATGTGAAATTTGGGGTACATAAACATTCAGACCATAGCACTCAGGGACACAAGAGAGGCCATTTTGTGTTTTGGAAACATCATGATGATGGTACTATGGAGAAAAAAATAAAATAGCATGAAGCACCTAGTTACTAGTTTCAATATTCAGCCCTCCAATTTACCTTTAATTTAGAGGAAAACAGTAATGTAACCTATGATACCTATCACTGAACCTTAGTGATAGAAATGAGGTCTTCGAATGCTGATGTACTAGTCCTCACTCTTCAAGTGAAACAACCTGGAATTATCTATCACTCACTACAGAAAATGAATTTAAAAGTTAAATATTACACCTCATTAGTACATGAAAAATATTCTTCACATTTTGGATAATGTTTAGATAATGTAAATAATACTATAGCTAGCATTGACATTTGTATAGGTGATGACTATTTACTGAGCACATTGTGTATGTCAGGCACTATTCCAGGTATTGAAGATTTAATGTGTTTTTAAAGAAAAAATGAAAGCCTTGTTCTTCATGGAGCTCATATTCTAGGGGTGAATGGTAAAACAGAAAAAAAATGATTAAATTATATATTCATAGTGTATTAGAAGATAATAATGGCTTGAAAAAATCAATCAGGGTAAGGACGATGGAGAATGCTACAGACGAGGGGTGTGCAATTTTAAATAGGGCGATTGGTTCATTTTATTTAAAAAGTGGTATTTGATCAGCAGTGCTTGCAAATACCCAAGGGAGAATTTTCTTACTATAGGGAAAAGAAAGCTAGGGAAAAATCTCGAGAGAAAACCTGCCTGAAATATTCAAGAAGAGGAAAGAGCCTGGTGTGGCTAAAGCTGAGTGAGCAAAGAGAAGGCAAGTAGGTAGGAAAGGGTAGGGAGGGGCGGCGGGGCAGTGCCTCGCGAGGAGGGGGGCTTCTGTTCTGGAAGAGAAGACCTTTGGAGGACAGCAGAGCAATGGCGTTAGTTAGCCGTGTACTGAAAGAAGGCCCTCTCTTCCCATTGCAGACAGCACAGACAGGAGGAAGCAGCGGGGATAGAGCCAGAAAAGCCAAGTAGGGGTTGGTCACAGCAATCTGGGAAGGAGACGATAATGGTCGCACTGGAGTGGGAGAGCTGGTCAGGTCCTGGACACATTTTTGAGGCAGAGTAATCAAGAGTTCCAGAGAACCTGGACATGGATATGACAGAAAAGTAAAGATGATTCCAAGGTTGGAAGATGGCAACTGAAAAGATAGAATTGCCCTTCACAGAGATGGAGACAACTGTGGATGGAACAAATTTGGAAAGAAAGATTAGAAGTTCTACTTTGAACATGGCACATCTGCAATGACTATTAGACATGCAAGTCTGAGGCTCTGAGACGTCGGGCCTGGCATGGAAACTGGAGCGAGGTCAGTATGTGCATCCTCGGAGACAGTTAATGAGAAGCAGAGGCAGCAAACTCTCTCTGGAAGGGCCAAGAAGTAACTGTTTTAGGCTTTGAGAGCTACCTAACTACTCAAATCTATTTATGCAGTTCAAAGATAGCTATAAATACCATATAAACAAATGGACATGGCTGTGTTCCAATTAAACTTTTATTTATTAAAACAGGAACAGGTTGGATTTGGAGTCCTGGGCCTTAATTTACCAATTGGTGCTGTAAATAAGAACGAAGGATCCGGGACTGAGCGCTGCAACACAAATTTAACAGAACAGGCCAGGGACAAAGAAGCCCATAAACTGGCAAAAGAAATTGGAAAGAAAGAGCCAGGAACATAGAAAAGCCAGGTGGTGCTGTGAGCAGGAAGCAAAGCAAGTACTTGGCAGAACGAAGAACCATCCGAGTCTGTAGAACGCAGACTCCGTTCAGTTGAAGTGAAGACTGAGGGGTCTAAAACATGACGGCCACTGAGATGTTGGCAAGACAGTGTCACTAAGGTGAGCAGGAAACAGGGGACAAAGCCTGCCCGACTGACACCGGTTTGGAACAGGCCAGGAGGAGAGGACAAAGGATGAAAAACTCTCACTGGGAGTTTTGCTGAAAAAGGAGGAAAGATGAGGTCAAAAGTTTGGCATAAAAAATGGGACAAAACGGCTTTTTTATGTTGTTAGAAAGACCTAAGAAAGAAGAGAAAAGGGGAGAGAACTGTTGGGGCCGTGTCTTCCAGTAGGAAGACAAAATGGACCCCAGGACACCAACAGAGACGCAGCCCTGGGTGAGAGCCGGATTTCCAACAACAGGCTGCAGGGCGAGCACAGGAAAAGCCTGCGAGAATTTGTGACGTGCAATTAGGCCTGGTCATGGCAGTGGCAAAAGTCATTGTCTGAAAGTCAACAGATGAGTGTGATCATGGGTAAAGAAAATTCGGATATTAAGGAAAGAGAAGAAAGCATAGGCAGCTAACTAGTGGAGTGGGAATTGACCAGGTCAGACAGTCGGTGGCCAACAGGCAGCATCCGAGGCCCGGAGGCCAGCCTCGGGAGCCGCAAGCGAAGCAGCCCGCCACGCCCAGGATGTTGTGTCCGCCCTGTCCATCTCCGCGGGAACAAACGACTCCGCACTAGATTTAATCAGTGTTAGAATTCCGCAAAAGGGTATGACAGAGTGAGAAACAGACGAGAGAGTTAACTGTACACACAGGAGGGCGACTGTAATGAAAGAAAATAGCTGGGGGAAAGGGAAGTGCCGTCATGAGTGGGTGACAGGGAGAAAGCTGTAAGGTCAGAGGATGGTAGGTCCCAGTGGGATGGAAGGATGGTTAAATTTGGAGAAGTCGATGGTGTAACCTAGAAAGAGCAGAGATGCTGGTCAGACAGTGGGGTACACAAATTTGAGATTACAGGGGACGGCAGTCACCAGTAACAACAAGGTCGCCACCTGTTTACCGAGGCCCAGACGTGATTCAGGCAGCTAGGATGTACTCAGCCGTTCAATCACACAGAACACTGATGACGTGCTTAGCATCAGCCCTCAATCAGACATCGCCACGCTGAGCCGGGCGGTAATTCATGACTTTTCTTCCCTGTAGCAATCTATAGACTTTTCTTCAGAGGCAAATTATCACAGTTCCTTCGCATATAACCTTGGATAGGCAAGGATACCTTTCTAGGGGATTCCTGTGACTCTCTAAAGAACATACTAATTACTTAGCAGCTTGTGTAAAACTGTGTGCTCTTAGGGCCTCTTCCGTTGCTATGGAGGATAATATTTATAACACAAGGGTACAGTGGCTACATGGTGACAGAATGAATCACCTTCCCGAAGGAAGAAAAACGTATTTTAAAACTTAGAGAAAAATACAAAATTCAACAAAATAACCAAAGGTATTCATACATATGTACACATACACACACACATATACACACATGCCTGTATACAGTTGGCACTCTGTGTCTGTGTGTTTCCACATCTGTGAATTCAATCAACTACAGATCGAAAATATTAGAAAAAAATGAACGGCTACATTTATACTAAGCATGGAAAGACTTTTTCTGCCATCAGTCCCTGAAAAAATACAGTGTAGCAACCATTTACGTAGCATTCACCTTGTATTAACTATTATAAGTAAAATAGAGGTGATTTAAAACATACGGGAGAATATGCAGATACCACCGGATTTTGAATGTATGTGGGGCTTCGGCGAGTGCAGATGTGACAGCCCTCATATATGTGCACTTAATGAGCAAGCCCTTCTAGAATGTACTAAAATTTTCTCTTCAAATCTAGTGACTTTCAGAATAACGTTTGCTTCTCAGAAGAGTATCTGGCATTTGGCCGGAACTCAGGATGTATTATCCAAGTGAATGAACACAAAGTGAGACTGCCTTCTCTGGCAAATCAGCGACCTCCATCCAGCCCTCAGTTCTCTCATTTTCCGTGTGATATAAAATGTCAAAGCCAAAGCTTGTTTTTCCTTCTCCCAGGATGACACTTACCCAAGTCATTCTCTTACTCACATTAGGAAACAGCCTGGCCTTGTATACACAACACTAATGGCACTGCACCATTGAGAGTCCCCCAGCTCCAAGGAACATCTCCCCTTCCTTAATTCCTCCTCTCTGGGTCCCAGTCCTCACCCTTTATAAGATGATGTAACAGGAACAAATCTCCCCCTGCTTCCCTCAAGCTCAGGAGGAAGCTGAGAGCCTGGAAACCCGTATTTTATACACCGAGATGATGCCAGCCAAGCCCCGGCCAGAGAGTGATTGAACATTCTCAGATTAATTTCATGGCTATTTGTTCCATCTCAGAATCACATCGAGCACAGGCCTCCAAGTTGAAATTGTATCACTCTGTCCTTGCTGCCCAGGTAAGGGCAGCGAAAACTGAGCATATTCCCCCACCGTGTGATGATAAATAATGGCTTTTCCCTTCACAGCTGATACCTATTTTACAACATCATCAGAGCATCTAATTACCAAACAAAATGATAAGATGCATCAGAACACAAGGACTCTAGATCCCCCTCACAAGAAGTTGGCATTTACATTTTGGCCATCCCTCAGTGTCACCGCAGTAATAGGAAAATGGCAACCGGAAGACGGGTAATGAATATTCCATTAAGTATTGATTTGGATAGTAAATAACTTAAAATTGTAAACCACCCACCAGAACCTTGTAAGAGAAGGGCACAAATGTGTCTTGCTAGGACAAGAGAACTGACAGGCAGAGTTGGAGGAAAAAAATAGAGACAAGATTTAGCCCTGGCTTGGTAAATAAATGCCGGGGGGCCACAGGGACAGGAGGAGGACATTCACTTCTAGGCACCTGGCTCAGCAAATGTGCCCTGAAGGAACTTGGATATGAATTTGTCCAGGTAGACTAATATGCTCTCTGCAATGAGGTCAATTCTCGTAATCAATTTTTTAAAAAATAATAATTTCCCTGTTTTTTTTATTGTCCATAAGAGCTTGTAATTATTTACATATTGGCTTTGTATTAGTATTGAGTACATTGGATATTTATTTTTCCATTCTTGTAATACTTTACTAAGAAGAATATGTTTTAGCTTCATCCAGGTAAATGTAAAAGATGCAAAGTAAAATCTCCATTTTTTTTTAATGCCTGAATACTGTTCTGAACATTGGGGGGGGTTCCTGATTGTGAGTTTATTCCTTGTTTCAGACCTTCATGGTTTACTGAACTGGGTACTGACAAAATTTTGAGTACTCCAGATTCTTGCTTGTTGAGCACAGACTAGTCACTCTAGTAACAATAAAACAAAGACATCAATAATAATTTTTCATACAAGGACCAGTGGCCAAATAAATAAATAAATGGATGAATAAATAAATAAGATTGACCGAAAAGGAGGTTGAAAGCCTAGGGCACAAAACAGGAGTTAACATTCACCAAGAACCAAGTACCCTCTAAGTCAGGGATCAGGAACCTGTGGCCTTATGGCCCCCTGCAGCCTTCTAGATCCTGAAGTATGGCCTTTGGTTGAATCCAATTTTTGGATTAAAGACCATATTACACACCTTATCTGATTGTATTATCTCAAAGATTTGACTCAATCAAGGAGTAACAATTTTTTTTCTGATCATTTCCATTAACTTATTAGAAACCATTGTCAATCTATAAAAACAAACAAAAAAATACTTAAAGCTATTACATAAATTTCCTATAAGGGTAGAAGAAAATAGAACATTCTCTCTACAAATTTGATTTTACAAATTAAGCAGAAGAGAATCCTAATGCCAGAGCTAGGATTGTGCTAACGGCCATTGCTGGACATTTATGCCCAGCAGTGGCTTCTCCCATTGCCAAAGAAAGCAAACAAAGTTCCTGTTGGCCTCCGGGCTTGCTGGCTGGAGCCTGTCATTTTTAACTTGTTTGTTTCACTATAGTTCTCTCTCTTCTTTTCTTCTTTCATCAGCTTTCTCCCTGTCTGTAAAGCTTATATACCTTGTTCAGGTCTGTATTTCTGAAACTGGAACTTAGTATAAACATACAAATTACACAGAAATGTGCTTTATAAGTGAGTTTTCAGGAATGTAGGTCATTCATCCATTAAGTTATACACGAGCCATTTGTTACCTTAGAGTCTGGAGTTAATGCCTAAGATTTAAAACCCCTTAAGCCATCAAGGTCATTGTCACTGGCTTACGGTTTGTTTTAACAGAGTATCCTTCAGGGATGGTCCATGTAAAGAATACACGCACTGCTTCATGGAGAGTCATATACTCTCTATAGTGCATTACATCTTTCAAAACTACTTAGCAATTTATTGTCTGAGAATGATTAACAGCACTAGAAATGATTCTTCTGGCTTCAAGACATATCTGATAGGCAGAGAACTGGGTTAAGTGTGGAATAAAATTCACCCTACTTGGCATCCATGTTCATGCTTGGTGAGTCTGACTCTGCCTCCTACTTAGGATGTGGGGATTCTGTAGGCAGCAGAGAATCCCAGAATGAGGGACAAAGCATGACCCGTTCACGTTAGCATAGCTCCGACAGTCACGCGTGACTGGCAAGGTAGGGGCTTTCATAGCAGCTGCTAGAGTGCATCCCAGCCAAGATGTTGTTATGCTGGTTTTGAAATGACACTACCAACCTTTATGCCAGCAACTGTACTTGGCTGCTGAGAGCCTCGGGTTTGTCCTAGAAAATAGCAGGAGCACGACAGAAGGAGGCTCTTCCTCCCATTTCACCGCAGGGCCCTCTGCTCAGCTCAACTCCGGCTTTGTTTGATGAGGTGTACTTAGGTCTTAATTATGCGTGATGAATGGAAATGGTAATATTTAGAATAATTGAACACCTGGATAAGAAATAACACACCCTGTTACATTATTTTTACTACTATACAATTTGTAGCCAGGCTATGTCCAAAAAGGTTTTTTAGATATGACAATTCAAAATTCATTGAACTAACACTGGCTGAAAATATGATATGTTCTTTGCTTGAAGAGTCTAGCATGAAGAGAAAGTCAAAAGCCAACCAGCTAATGTCCCAAGGGATGGCAGATAAGGGAGTGATCGGCCCTTCTCAGAGATAGATAGTCCTGCAGGGCTTCACAGAATTAACATGAACCTAGAAGTAAAAAGGGAAAGACAAAGAGGAAGAGCATTTCCAGGAGTCTCCAGGTAAAGAATTGCAAGCAGTTCACTGCATGAGGAACCCAGGGCCCTTGCTAAAGAGTAGAGAAAAGGAGAGCTGGCATAGAAAGGAAGCGCAGTGCCAAGGTCAGGGTGCTGTACTGTGTACGAATGGGGGCAGTTGTCATGTTAAAGATGTTATATCTGACCTCTTGGTACAGGGAGACCCAGCAGAAAAACAGGAGCAGCATCTGGAAGTGAGATAAAGAAAAAGTTTGAAAAGAGGAGTTAGATAACGGCACCAAAGGCCACAAAGTGATTATAAAAGGAACGTTGGTATTTTGCTTCTCAGCATCTAAAGCCCTGTTTTTATGTGGGGTAAATTTCTGCTTTATGGGATGTACGCAGGGCCATGTCTCCACTAGAGAAGTCAGAGTGTCCAGGGATCATCCAAACAAATGACTTACATCCACGCCATTGAATAGTCCACCTAGGACTCTGACTCCTAAGAAATGGAAAATCCATGACCACAATCTTAACCCATTGAAGGACTCTGCAGGAAGATAAGATGGTACAGTCTAAAATACAGAGACTCTGTCAAAATACAGAGATTTTTGGTCCTCTAATTTTCTAAGAGATAAACCTTAAAATGAATAGAATAGATTAATCATTTATGCCTTCCCTCATAATGTTTCTCTTCACTCTAACCACCTATATTTTCCTACACATTCCCCAAGATTCTGTACAAGGGTGACTCCTCTCCAAAGCCTTTCTTCACCCATAAAAGGCAGAATTCATCCTTCCTTTCTAGTGTTCTTGTGACGCTGTGTTTAAGAAATAATGGCAATACTTATCACATGTAGGTCATTACTAAGTCTGCCTCCCATGACATAGAATAAATTAACTCCTTCAAGACAGAGATAACATGTTATTCATTATTGGAACCCCAATGTCTAGAACAGCACCCAACGCATAATAGAAGCTCTCCAATCGCCATGTGGGTTGATTGATGAGTTGATGAATGGATTGGTGAAATTGTATTGAACACTATTGCTCTTAGTAAAGTATTGATAGGCTATGACTAGTCCAAGGCTACCATCCATGGCAAGGATTTAGAGCACAGATTCTCTATAGCTCACTGAAAAAGGATCCATACTGGCCCAGTAGTTTTATTCTCTAAAGTTTTGGAAGATCCAATGTATTCAACAATAGTATGGTCTGATTGTTCAGATTAAGTATAATAAAATTTATGCAATGAATGTGATAAATGTGACTAACATCATGGAAAATTCCTTATACATCATATAGAAACTGAATGTAGTCTACTCTTTCAATAATGGTCCTTGATTTGTAACATAGGCTTCCATACAGTGGAAGGCTCTGAATTTCTGTACAGGAGGAGCTTTAGAACAGCACACCGGTAGGATGACAAGTGTGTATATGTCCTGGGCAGAGGATAGGTGCTAAGGAACTTGTCGGACGCCATCCCTGTATTCCAAACTTACTGTTTATATGTAGATTGTATGCTTAATGTGGGGTAGTTGGGGACACTATTGAAAATTTGGGTAAATATTGCTACATCCCCATCATAATGATAAAAAAAGAGGAGGTCACCCTTTGGAGACTATCACAATTAAGAGCTTGATTACCCCAGCACGCTGCTGCATAAAATACACACATCTCATCTTTATGAATAATTGCCTGTTTTATCTTAAGTCTTTTAGAGCAAAGATATTTCCTCATATGAATCTCAGTTCATTTTCCACAGCTATAACAGAACACCACAGACTGGGCAATTTACAAAGAAAATAGACTTATTTGGCTCATGGTTCTGGAGACTGGGCAGTCCAAGAGGTCTCTTGCTGCATTATTCCATGGAAGAAGGGCAAGTGAGCATGTGCAACAGAGAGAAAAGGGGGCTGAACTCCACTTCCTCCATAATGGCATCCACTCTTCATGAAGATGGAGCCCGCATAGCCTGATCACCTGTTAGAGACCTCACCTTTTAGTCATAAGACGATGGCAATTGAGTTTTTGACATATAAGCTTTTGGGGAATAAATTCAAACTACAGCACTATGGAAAGTATAAAAAGCACACTGGCTAGAAGGTACTTATCCTGTATTATTTATAAATGTAATAGATGTCTGGGGCAGGTACATCTTTTTGTGTGTATATTGTAGCACCCTGTTCTTCATTACCTCTCATTTAACTTGAAGAACCTGTGTACTTGGGAACCTCTCCCACTAGCTTATCAGCTCTTTATCTCCTTCATGCCTAACCCAGTCCATGGCATTTAGTAAGCATTAAATAACTTTTGGAGTGAACAAATGCATATAAGGTAGCTACCATCATTAAGGAGAAATTCAAAATTTATTTCTTACAGCAGGTATGTGTCATGTGAATCTTTACTTGGACTTCCACTGGAAGACTAAATCAATTATTATCTACACCTGTATTCTCACATGACTATTCCATTTTTTTAACTATGCCATTTTTCCTATTCTTTAGATCTTATTTGATCAGAGTTCTTGGCATGTCTAGTCAAAATATTAGGAGATTCAAAGGCTTTTTTCCATTCTTCTTTGAATAAAAATGTTATATAGGAATCGAGAAAAATCATTGCAGATGGTACACACTTGAAAAATCAACGATTCTTGTTTAATTTCTAGATTTAAACAACACAAAATTTACAATCAGACAAGGCTGTATGATTGTCATGTCTTGGGGCTTCACGATCCAGAAAAGATTCAGGGATCAAGGTCAGAAATCTCACTGTCTGAAATTACAGGCAGCAAGAATGAATATAAAATGTCAGCCATGAGCCACCTGCAGAAGGAGCACATTCCATGCAGGTCTGAGTCCTCTCCAGACAAGGTGCAGTGCTCCTCAGGGAGCTGACACTACGATGCCCATTGAAATGGTATAGCCTGGCCGTGACCAGGATCCACTCTCTGCCAGGTAAATTTTTCCTGAGGAATATAATAAAGAAGTACTCAAGTTTATATCTTATTCTCTCACTGTGATAAATGAGTGTGATATATTCCCCCAGAGCATAATAAGTTCCTAGCTGAACTGGTAAGAGAAGGTTTCTAAGTCTACAAAGATTGGGAAAGCATTCTGGATCCTTGAGGACTCTGTTAACATTCAGAATCATGTAAAGTCCTAGTCTAAAACTTCCCACAAACCCCTCTTTTGTCATCTAACTTCAGCAGGTTACAGAGTCACTGAATTACAGGGCAGAAAGAAAAGTGTCCCTTGAGAAAACAGCTGCCCCGGGCGTAGGGCCGCGACCCTGCCAGAGAAGCCTGCCTCCTCCACCCACCACCCGCCCACTCCGCAAGTCGGCCATGGAATTCACTTCTCCACTAAACCTGCTCATGGTAAAACTGTTAGTGGAAATGTCGCTTCTGGGAACAAGGTGATCAGAAATCTAATTGTCTGAATATTTCAGTAAGCTCACAGTGGGCACAGGGCAAAAAAGTAATTTTTGACTTGGTAAGCCTGGATCTCTCAGAGTACAAAATGTAGCTTGCTTTATTTCCTCAATATTTTTTGATCAGAGGGACAGATTGTGGCTGACTCCAGTGCGCAGCAGACACGTTACATTTCGTAATTTTAGACTCTGAATCATTCTTTTGACAAGATGGTTGCCTCCAGACAAATGAAAGGGTTTTGAATTCAAGCAAACAGAAGCTGCACAGCTTCCAAGCAACATCACGTTTTCAAATATATAAAAGCAAACAAGTTCTTTTTCGAGGGGGTTCTACAATGACAGAGGCTGCTTTGCAGGCGTCCTCACGGGCACTTGAGAAGCACAGAGCCATCTGTTCTGGAGGATACGGAAGACATGTCTGCGTTCAAATAGAGGGTCACACTAGGCGACTTCCAAGTCGACTTCTAATCCCGAGATCTGCTGTAAGAACTGTGCAGAATGCGGCCGTCAATCTAAGTGTCACTTAAAATTTCTTTTTTTGGAGATAAATACCTACGTCAGCTTACAAAAAAACAGATTATATTGGTAAACCCAATTATTATAAAAGGGACAGTCATTTGAAAGACAATGCCTACAAGATTCCCTCAGAATAGAGATAATGAGAATGTTCTTGGCATGCCAAAATCGGTTTCCCAAAGAAGAAATGGCAATTCTCCTCAGGAAACACGGGCACGGATGCTTCCTGCTCTTTAAAAATGACATAAACGTGTAGGAGTCTTTTTTTCTTTATGAAACTAATGTTTTATTGTTAGGTCTCCTTGGAGAAATATCATTTTTTACAATTTTAACTGGCATCTGAAATCTATTTTTGTGTCTTAACAAGAGAAGCAACACTACCATCGTGTGGCAACAAAGATTACATTTAATTTTTCAAAGTGCCAATCAGAGAGAAAATATAAATCCTCAAATTTAAGTTCTAACCAAATGTGGATTCATTTTTGTATCATTGGGAAAATATTCATGATTCTCATTAAATAATTTTCAACTTAGCCAACTTCTTGTAATAGAACCAAAATTTATACAAAGAAGGAAAACTGTGATAAATTCATCTCATTTAAGTTACACTGTGAACAGTGCTTTCTCGTTTCCTTGGGCAATACAAATAAAATGAAAGAAAAAAGATAAAAGCCCAGGATAGGGCCACTGACTTTATTGCAACATTGCAGTTATATATACTTAAACAAAGAAGTAAGCAAAGAATTCTAGAAATACAGTCAAGCAAAGAACAAAAACTAGAATTTTGAATATTATTTTATATTACAAGACACTTTCATGAGCATTATCTTAATTGATCCTTACCACAATCCTCTGATACAGCTATTAATATCCACACTTACTCAGGGTGGAACAAAAATGAAAAGACTAAAATTTACTCCCAAACAGTTTACTCAGACAGCAGGTGGGCTCCTCTCAATTACTCCTTATTCTGCCACAATGTCCCAGGGAATAAAATGAGTCCTTTCCTTCCCTAGTCCAGATAACACCTTGCACGAACTTCTCCATAGCAGCTCGCCGCATTGTATTGTAATCGTGTACTTTCTCCCTCAGTTGGAAGTAGAATTCTTTTGTTGTTGTTGTTGTTCATCATGATATTTTTGCATTGATTTTTTTAATTCACTTTTATTTTATTATTTTTTTAATTTATTGTTGGGGATTCATTGAGGGTACAAGAAACCAGGTTACACTGATTGCATTTGTTAGGTAAAAACCCTCTTACAATCATGTCTTGCCCCCCAAAGGTGTGGCACACACCAAGACCCCACCCCCTCGCTCCTTCCCTCTCTCTGCTCTTCCTTTCTCCACCCCTCCCTCCTTCTTTCTCTCTCTGCTCTCCCCTTAGAATTCTTAAACTTGATGATATTGGTTCATTTGTTCTGTTAATAGCATCAAAATATTATCTACTCATAACACATTCCCTGTAGTACCATTCCAGATACAGCCTTTCATCCATCAGCATGGGCTGGGAACCCAAGCATCAGCACCTCCTGGGAACTGGGCAGATCAGCAGATCTGGGGCTCTCTGGACCTACTAAATCAGAAAATCTGGGAGTAGGGCCAGCGAGCTCTGCTTTAAAATGCCTTCGCAGTGAGTCTGATGTGCGTCACATAAGCGAGCTGCCTCTCTCCCCACGCCACCAAGGTGGATGCCACTGCATGCAGCCCAGGTCCACCTACAGAACTGAGGTGCGAGTCTACCCACTGCTATGGAGTGTGAGCCGGGGCAACTGAGTTCTTCTCAGGGAACTGCCTGAAAGAAAAAGACTTCACTCACCCAAAGTCACCCATGAGCATCACCTCTTCCAGGAAGCCTTCCTTAAAAAAAAAAAAAAAGTCCTTCTTTATGTGAGCTGAGAGGTCTTGTAGCCCTTCATTGGTTATTCCATCATAAAAGTCACATAAATGGAACTTGATAATAAATATTTATTTAATGAATGTTATGTATCATAATGTTATTTAAGTTGTCTATTTAAGTATCTACCAAGCTTTAAGCTGCTTGAGGGCAGAGACAACCCTCATTTATACTTATAGCTAATGGCTGGCACAATGTCTGATCAATCAGTACTAAGTACATACTTACTGATTTAATAAAGATTCTACTTTCTAGAGATTCAAAGATGAATAAAATATGAAGCCTTCAATGAAGAGCTCGTAGTCGGGTGGAAGAAAGAGGTGTGTTAATCAGTGAATCATGGTAGGGCATGATAAGTATTATAAAAAGTGCGAAGCACCACCTGCCTTGTGCCATCCCAAGCATAATACCATAATGCCTTTCTGTTTATTTTAATCCTGCATGTCCTTTGCAGCTTAGCCAAGAAGACAGATCTGTCCCTTTTCTGAATACCCATAATTACTATTTTGCTTCACACATTTGGCTCACGTAAATCAGTGTTTCATGTATATGTCATGCCTGCCCATGTAAGTTGAAAACTTAGGTCAGGAAACTCATCTTTGTACCTCTAATGCCTATCTCAGCCACTCAACAATTGTTAATTGAGTGGATGCTTTTGGAAATAAAGATGATTAGCCCTGCCTTGGGTAGGGCTCCCTAGGAAACAGATTCTGGACAGAGATTTGCGTGTGGGAGACCTACTGGGGAGTACCCCCTGGAACAACACCTGTAACACCATGAGGGAAGTAGAATTAGAGCAAGAAAGAATGCTGGGAGGCTGTTGGAACTGAGGCCTCTGCTGATCTTGAAAGGAGCTCTGGACCTGGGAAACCCTTCAGAGTTGTCCCACATTAACATCTGAGTCTCATGTCCCACGTCAACCGCTGGCTGCAGAGTGTCTCCAAGAAGGGGTATCTATCCTGGGTGAGGCAGTTCTCTTCTGAAAAGACATTAGCTATGGCCCATTATCAGACAAAGTCCTAGCAGCTGGGAGAAGAGAGTTTTGCTTCAGAAGAGGGGATCTGAGCTGTGTGCCTCTGCATTACTCTGGTACTGAGTGTTTCTTCACTTGGGAGGAGCTTATATGCCTATGCATGGAAAGAAATATTCACTATTATTTGTGCTTGGCTTAATGGTTGAAGTATTAAACTCATGTCTCTATAAAGCAATTTTTTTTTTTTTTGCGGTTTTTGGCCAGGGCTAGGTTTGAACCTGCCACCTCCAGCATATGGGGCCAGCGCCCTACTCCTTTGAGCCACAGGTGCCGCCCTCTATTAAGCAAATTTTGAAAAATAATTTATCTCAAGAATTGAAAAATAACTATAAAATATACTCATTAAATTCTTTTAAACAATGGTTCTCTACATATTTTCCTTCAAGCAATAGGCAAACATACAAAGATCCAAAGATTAAAAATTCAGCTTTGCTCAGTAAACCTAGGTAGATCTAAAACATCAACAAACTAGATATATTTTAATCAAGATTTTTTTGGTCTTACCTTCCTGAATAATTATTTTACTGGCATTGATAATATCCTAGGATTTCTGGATCAAGAACTAATTCCAATTCTACTCTAACTATTCTTAAAACTTGAGGAGGAAATACTACCAGTCTCATTGTATGTGGCCAGTATTATCCTAATGTAAAAAGCTAAGACATAACAGAAAATAAAACTATGGGCCGTTGTCTCTGATGAACATAGATGCAAAGATCCTGAACAAAATGCTATAAACCAAATTACATAGCACATTGAAAAGATCATTCATCATGGTCAAGTGGGATTCATCTCAGGCATGAAAGGATGGTTCAACATTAGCAAATTAATAAACACATCATATCAACAAAATAAAAGGAAAATTTCTCATTAATGCTGAAAAATCATTTAATAAAATTCAGCATCCCTTCATGATAAAAACTCTCAGTGAACTAGGTATACAAGGAACATACCTCAACATAATAAAAATCATATCGGTTAGCCCCACCGCCTGAAAATCAACTGGGGAAAATTATTTTCTCTCACACGGTTGATGATTTTATTCCATTGTCTCACAGATTCTCTTGCTGCAATTAAGAACTCAGTTGCCAGATCAGTTATAATTTCTTTGTAAAAAAAAAAAAAAATCTTTCTTTTATTCTTTGAATGCTTTTTTGTTCTCCTTATGTTTTATTGTGTTTAATTTCTTCATATCTATCTTCCAGTCCTGTAAGCTATTTAACTCATCCATTTTATTTCAGATATCCACTAAACAAAGTTTACAAACTAAATGAAGTTTATTTGGATTTTTTTTAATTCAAATATGATGACTTTTAAGTTTCTCATTTTTTAGTTCAAAAACACATGTTCCATTTATATTTGAATAAAATATAATTGATGTATAAGGCTAAGGTAACAATTTTCTTATTAAAGATTTTTTTTTAAGCACTGCCTAGTCGTCTTCCACTATTAAAGGTCATTGTGAAATCTGTTGCCAGCTTGATATATTTTGTCCTTGAACAACTTAACCTTATCACCCATGTGCACAAAATATTTTGTCTTTTTCTTTGAGGTATACTAAATGTAAGAGGAACTACAAAAGTATTTTTTCTCATTAAAAATTCTAAACTCGGAGGGCTGGTCAACTACAACCGTAGAAGTCTCCAGCCCAATCTCACTCTCCTGCTCATATAGCTAAAAACTGAAAAACAAACATGGGGCAGGACCAGCAGAAAAACTCTGGCAACATCAATAAACAGAATGGTGCAACTCCCCCCAAAAATGACAAACCATCCAATCCAGACTATCCCATCAACAAACAGACGGCGGAGATGTCTGAAATCGAATTTAGAATCTGGATAGCAAACAAGATTAATAAAATGGAAGCTAACATGGAGGTAGAGATTATAGGATTGATTCAGACGTTGTCTCAAGAATTCCACCAATTCAAAGACAAAATGACCAAGGATCTCAACATATTGAGACAAAAAGTTGCAACCCTCAAAGAGATGAAAAATACAGTAGAAGCCCACAGCAACAGAATAGAGCAAGCTGAAGAAAGGATTTCTGACATCGAGGACAGAGAATTTGAACGCTCCCAAATGCTCAAAGAAATAGAGAAATGGAAGGCAAAAA
>CAUYON010107015.1:0-30922 GCA_963573935.1 Arctocebus calabarensis
CGCCTGTAGTCCCAGCTACTAGGGAGGCTGAGGCAAGAGAATCACTTAAGCCCAAGAGCTGGAGGTTGCTGTGAGCAGTGTGACGCCACGGCACTCTACCCAGGGCGATAAAGTGAGACTCTGTCTCTACAAAAAAAAAAAGAGAAAAGAGAAAGCTTCGTAATGTCCCCCAAAGTATCTCCTGTGGTTGTTTCCCAAGAAGCCACAATCTTTCTCCATATCAACCCAAAGACTTTATGACCAGATCCATCACGCATTGGTAATTTCCCAACATACCTATAAAATGAACATATGCACTAAATTCTCAAAATAAGTTTCTCCTTTCTTACTTGAATATGCTCTACCTGAACAGAACAATGCTTTCCTTCCCCTGCTCAACCAACACCTGGGACCTGGGTGCACTGCCCACTGCTTGCAAGGTTGGCAGTTTAAACCACTGATGCATTTTCTTTGTTTTGTGAAAGTTCCCTGATAAAATGAGTTTGCTAGAATTGAACTCTGTGTACCTTCTTTGTCAGCATCTCAGAGCACTTTCTTTGATGTTCCTGTATGCCTCGTGTTAAGAAAACCAAAAGCCTGAAAAGTTAAATGCCCAAAGTATTCTCAACTTCAGAAAGCTAAAGATGTAGTTTACAAAAATTTTCTTACACAGATACTTTCAAGATCCCATACACATTGTCTCAAAAGGAAAAAGACTCGTGCTGCCCCTCCCTCTGCATTGCCCTCTGGTATAGGGGCCATACCAGAAATAAGCTCAAGTCTTCCTAAGCTTCTTCCCTAGACACAGATAAGGTGGGGGGGGGGTGCCTCAACCCTAGACTTCTTTGAAACTCTCCATTCCTCAGGGTAACAGGTGTAATGCAAGCATCCTACACAAAATGCTAATTCAAACACAATTTGCAAGCAAAGCAGGTATTTCAGACTCATTGTCTTAGAATTTCTTTAGCTAAGAAACAGAAGCTTTCCCTCAAGACACCTCCTGTTTGTTGCTCTTCCAGGAAGACCTTTTGTCTTGTTCTCCAGCTTGGTTCCCAGTACTGACCAGAGACATTCTATGTAGCACTCATCACACTATGGAACCTCACGAGTTCACCTATCCATTTCTCTCCTGAGGGGAGAGGGTTCAATGAGGACCCCGCGGTACACAGAGGCACATAGTAAGTGCGTGCTGGAGCAGTGGTTCTCAACCTTCCTAATGCCGCGGCCCTTTAATACAGTTCCTGTAGTTGAGAACTGCTGTGCTGGAGGTGTCTGACTGCCCTGACACCACCTTTTGGAGATCACCTGCAGATGCCAGGACAGCTGTGCCTTGCCTGGAATCAGCTCCGCCCCAGAGAAAACATTTAAGACACTGAAGCAGCAGGTGGCCTCAGCATCAACATCCCTTTGTAGTGGGCTCCAGGTGGCTATGGTTCAAGTTGTGTGACAAGATAACTACATCTACCCCGGGGTCCCTGCTGATAATTATCTATATTCTTTTGAAAACATCTTGTCTTCCCAGAATCTGGTTCAACTGGGATGAGAACTACATCTCTTCTTGGCAATACTCAAGTTAGGTGACTTATTTTCCTAAAAAACAGAGAAACTAAACATAAATCAAAGCTAGTTTTCCTGTATCTGACTGCTGACAGGCCCTGTAGATTGGTTTGCTCCTTCTTTCTGTTTCTCATTTTTTTCTACTTTGCTCAACTACACAGGCTAGAAAATTAAACGCTAATTCACAGCCTCCTTGCAGCTAGAGAAAGCCACAACACTTCTCCAAAACCACAACACTTCATTCTGGCCAATGAAACAGAAGTAAAAGTCACTCCCTTTTCTAGTATAAATGTGTGTGCTGACTACTGTTAAAGTAAGGCAGAAACTCATTCATCTATTTAACAGACATTTCCCAAACACATCTCAAATTAATTAGAACACAGACTACTAAAAAATAAAGTGCTAGGTAAAAGTTTTATTGTAGATTATAAACAGTTTGGGTAGGGCGGCGCCTTTGGCTCAGTGAGTAGGGCACCGGCCCCATATACCGAGGGTGGTGGGGTCAAACCCGGCCCTGGCCAAACTGCAACAAAAAATAGCCAGGTGTTGTGGCGGGCGCCTGTAGTCCCAGCTTCTCAGGAGGCTGAGGCAAGAGAATCACCTAAGCCCAGGAGTTGGAGGTTGCTGTGAGCTGTGACGCCACAGCACTCTCCTGAGGGCAACAAAGTGAGACTCTGTCTCTTAAAAAAAAAAAAAAATCAGTTTGGGTATTCAGTCCAGGGTCCAGATGACAGCTCAATGATGACGAGGACCCAGGCTCCTTCCACTTTGTTGCTCTGCCGTCTTCAAAATGTCACCTTAACTCATAGGGCTAAATATGGTTCATCTGCACTCCAGCCCAAGAGAAGAAGAAAATACAGGAGATGGTTCACCGTCCTCCTTTTAGAAGCACAACTTGGAAGTTACACTTATTATGCCTATTTATGTCCCTTTGACCAGAACTTCACATAACCATATTCAGCTGCAAGGAAGGCTGGGAAATGTGCCGAGCTGGAGCTCTTATAATTACCAAAGAAGAAGGAGGGCCGGGCATGATGGCTTATGCCTATAATCCAGCATTCTGGGAGGCCAAGGTGGGTGGTTCACCTGAGCTCAAGAATTCAAGACCAGCCTGAGCAAGAGCAAGACCCTGTCTCTACTAAAAACAGAAAAATTAGCTGGGCATTGTGGTGGGCACCGGTAGTCCCAGCTACTCAGGAGGCTGAAGCCTAAGGATCACTTGAGCCCAGGAGTTTGAGGTTGCTGTGAGCTGTGATGCCTCAGCCTCCAACCTGGGCAACACAGTGAGACTGTCTCTAAAAAAAAGAAAGAAAGAAAGGAGGAGGCGGAGGAAGAAGAAGAAACAGGGGAGAAGAGTAGAAGGAGGGGGTGCTGAAGGAAGAGGAAGAAGAGGAAAAAGAGGAAGAGGAGAGGAAAACGACTGTGACTACTACTGACAACAACAGTGACTGTGACACTAGGAAGGGCAGGAGCCGCCCTGCCACCCTCCCTTACGCCAGGCACTGTGTGGTGTGCTGGGGAGAGAGGTGAGCAAATCTCAGTCACTCCCCCCGGAAGCTCAGAGCTATTATTACAAGCTGAAAAGCGTCCATGCACCTTTGCACCACCAGCTACCACCACTGGCGCCCACACTCTATTGATATATAGCAAATATTTATTGATGCCAATTAGCAGCAACAGTAAATAGTCCTCCTAGGATCAGTCTGCAGCTGGTACTTAACTGGGACTTGAGAAACCACCACGGATAGGGCAACATCCCCACCCCCAGGAATGCCCAGTCTAGACTGGTAGACAACACAGGCCCTATGCACGGAAAAATGAAACAACGAAATGTGCAAAGCCTGTGCCATGTGAGGGAAAGCTCTCTGAGGCCAGCAAGAGCCGGAAAGGGCTCTGGATGAGGAAGAATGACGTCTGGTGACTCACGTCAGCAGGCCAGACCTTACCAAAGATGCTGGGGTACGAGAAGGCAGGGAGGCTCAAAGACAGACGCTACGACAAGCTCAGCTCAAGGGAGGGCCCTGCTCAGCTCCACTGAGTGTTGGAAAGCATCCCCCCTTCAGCAGGCAGAGACTGTCCTAGGCAATCCCAGCACTCAGCTGCTGCTCCCTCAAGAGAGACAGGCACAGAACCTTCATTTCCAAACACAAGCCAGCCACCCCCACCTTGCCCATCATTAATGATTTCATGGTCCCAGTTAAAACAGCATTTCGCCAAAGCAATTTTCCCAGAAGTGGCAGACGGGCAGAGATTAGCTCAGGTTGCCATGGAGAGCCTCAGAAGACCATCTGTCCTGGCTGGTTTAGACTTTCATCTCCCTCAAGGTTATTTCTTAGGGTCAGAAGCTCCCAAAAGTCCCTCCCAGTTGTAAGAGTCTGAGAAACTAAATTCGGACCCTGAGATCTAAAACTGCCCAGGGTAAAACTGAGGAAGACCTTGATCAAATTAAGGAAAAGTCATTTATGCAAAGGATCTAGTACTGTGTCGGACGGATGTATTACAGGCCCTCTAAAAAGAGCTGTTACTGTCATTTTTATTAGTTCGTGTTTTTTTTTTTCTCTATATTCATAGGCCATCTCAATCCACAGAGATTTTCAAATGACTTACAAAACAATAAACAATACACTAACAAGAATTTTTGAGTCAGAGCCAGGGAATTTATCAATAAGACAAGAGAAAAAACTAGAAAAACAGTACGAAGATACCAAGGTCACCACATTCTAAAGCGGAAACTAACCCTAAATTACAAATTCTCCTGGACTTTCTTTGAGACAAAAGAAAAAAGGAAGAAAAAAACAACTAAATTATTTACAAAATTTAAACTGTCTGAAAGACACAAACAAGATAACAAAATCCAGAGAACTCAGTCCAACATTTTGCTGAGCCGCACACTAGTTCCAGAACACTTAACCTCAGGCTACATGAAGAGTTAAGAGAAAGAAACTGGGGTAGGGGGTATATAAATCTCCAAAAAAGCAGTAAAATGTGCTTTGCTTAACAGTCAAGGAACACTATTATTTTTATTTTTAATTTATTTATTTATTTTCTTTTTTGAGACAGACTCTCACTTGTTGTCGCCCTCGGTAGAGTACTGTGGCGTCACAGCTCACAGCAACCTCAAACTCTTGGGCTCAGGCGAGTCTGTGTCGCCACAACACTTCGTTATTTTTAGAGAGAGCCTCAGGCAAGCCACCCAGAATGAAGGCCCACCTGGCCTCCCAGAGTGCTGGGATTAAAGGCAGGAGTCACTGTGCCCGGCCTCTGGAGCACTCATTTTAATAAAGCATCTTCTTTCTACATTGGTTGCTTGGATCTCAAGGGGACAAATGGACAGTCGCCACTAAAAGTTCTTGTTATTGTGATAAGACAGGTCAAGCTACTATTCTTCACCAGGAGGGTATCATTTTGTGCTTTTTTAAAAGCAACAAGAACAGAGTTCTCCATCCCCGACTTCCCTCTTAGCCTGCTGTTCAGTGTGGTTCTAGATAAGCGCTGTTAGCAGCCAGAACAAACTGCACTGCAGGGTCTTTTACACGTTCCAAGGGACCCCCGCCCTTCTGTTACCTACACACTTCTGGAGATAGGAAGGATCCACATCATCTCTATTGTAAAAGGATGGGAAAACGGATCGCACTGAGGCTGAGCTTCTAGTTCACCTTGAGTGCATGGTTGAGCTGGGCTTCCCAGCTCTGGGCTGCAAGCTTGACAAAGCCTGTCCCTTTCCCTTCTAGGTCCTCCCCATCCTGGTCAGGTGCTGCTTTTATCTTACTTATGTCTACAGGTGAGTGGCAAATGCCACTGACACTCTCCTGGCTCCATTTGGGCCCTTTTATCTGTTAATTAAATCATGCTCTTTTCTTAGAGTGGAGCAGAATCTTCAAAAGAGGAAAAGGAACCCCCCATCTCAGAGCATGCAGAGACTACAAAGTTCATCTGCTCTGGAATGCTGACCAGGGACCAAACACATTGCTGACAGGGAACTGCTGAAAGCCGGTGACACATTACTATGAAAATGTGAAGCGCAAGTGACAGGAGAACAAGGCTGCGTCCTACAGTGCACTCAGTCACGTCTCAGAGGAGAGGTGGCCCAGCACACCCCTGTCCTGTCCACCTCCCCACCTGCTGGCTCTCGGAAGATGCTGAGCGGGTAAAAGCTCCGGGAATCACGCCTCCCAAGGGCCTGATCTGTGAAGAAGACGACCAAGAAGAACGAGAGAGAGAGCACCCTTCTGGGGGCGTTTCTTCTCAGATACAGAACCTGCTCCTGAAAAGACACCACTGTAAAGACTTCACAAGCCACGGTAATTCATAGGTAACAGAGCAAACTCATCTCAAAGGAGCTGATGCCGTCTCCAGGATATCTTAAAGGAGTTAACACCCTTCACATTTTCAACATCCAAGAGGACACCCTGACAGCAAAGACGGACCCCAGGTAAACCCAGGGCTCAGCCCTGCTAAGTCAAACCTTCTCATCTGTCTGCAGCGTCCCTGTCTCCGACCCTGGCTGCCTGCCCATTTCCTGAGCTGTAAAGGAAAATATCCACAACCCTGCCTTCATTACTATGAGAAACACTGGCTTCTGCTTTTAATGAAGCATTTTATACTGATTTTCTTCTTTGACGACAAAAGATTTCCAACTGCATATTTTCTAAATGATCCACATAGATCTAATAACAATGTGTTTCCAGTAAGAAGCCAGCTCCCACTGTCTCCCTTCTCTGCCATAAAAACTTGAACCTTGTGATATTCATTGATTTGACAAATATTTAATGAATGTCTCTTTTATTCATGCCAGGCTCAATACACGGCATCCTCCTGAAGTCACACAGGAAAGTGAAACATCCTTCTCCCCACCTAGATCTCAGAGTCCAGAGGAAGAAACGAACATATAAATAAAGAATCCCAAAATATAGGTCAGGCATGGTGGCTCAAGCCTGTAATCCTAGCACTCTGGGAGGCTGAAGCAGGTGGATTGCCTGAGCTCATGGGTTCAAGACCAACCTAGGCCAGAAGAGAGACCTTGTCCTAAAAATAGCCGGGCATTGTGGCAGGCACCTGTAGTTCCAGCTACTTGCAGGGCTGAGGCAAGAGAATTGCTTGAACCCGAGTTTGAGCTGTGATGCCACAGCACTCTACCGAGGGCGACCAAGTAAGACTCTGTCTCCAAAAAAAAAACAAAACAATCCCAAAAGAAAGTAACAGTGACTATTTTTAAAAAGGCAGAGCAAAGGAAAAAGATTTTTTTTTCTCCTCCTAATTCAAACACCAAACCATAATCCATTTCCATTTAAAGGAGCTAAGAAGTATAAACAGACAGAAAACAAGCAGAATTGTGCAATATTCCGGAAACACACTGGTTAGCAACCAGCAACCACACCAACACCCTATGCCAGGCACTGTCCTAGGCACTCAAAGGATGACACAGATCCCAACCAGGAGTTTCCGAGGCTCTTGGGAAACAAGATATAGAGAAATTAAAAATAATAACTATGGTGGCACCTGTGGCTCAGTGAGTAGGGGGCTGGCCCCATATACCGAGGGTGGTGGGTTCAAACCTAGCCCCAGACAAACTGCAACAAAAAATGGCCGGGCGTTACAGCAGGTGCCTGTAGTCCCAGCTACTCGGGAGGCTGAGGCAAGAGAATCGCCTAAGCCAAGAGCTGGAGGTTGCTGGGAGCTGTGATGTCACAGCGCTCTACAGAGGGCAACAAAGCAAGACTCTGTCTCAAAAAAAAAAAAAAAAACCACAACAAGCATTCTGGAAGTTTTTTAAGCACCAGGGAAGCCACTGAGGGTTGTTTTTTGAGGAAGGGAATTGACATGATAAAAACTGTATCTCAACTTTATAAAAGTCACTCTATTGAACACTTGCAACTTATTCTGGGGGCGTTACATGTTTCATCTCATTAGCTACCTGAGTTAACAGGCGTAGTACAAAATAAAAATATGAAACTCCTTATTCAAAACCATATCAAGAAGTCCAGTTTCCCTGAAGAAGGCAGAACCAGCGGCAGAGAGCCAATGTGGAGGCCCTGTGCACTTGCACAGGCTACACACCTGTGAAGCTGGGCCTGCTTCTAACCCATTCCTGCACAGGTGACACTCCATTCCTGCAGAGTGACTTCCATTCTCACATTCAGGATCAAGAGACCTACCGCCAAAAAGACAGCTTCTCGGCTCAGTAAGGGCCAGCCTTATGTAGGCTCACGGGATGAGAATGAGGCTGCTCCAAGGGCAACTTTCTCCCTTCCCAACATATAGTTTCCAAGGATTACCTGGCATCACGCTCAGTGTAAAGGAATTGGTGCCCTCAAAGGTTATCCTTAACACAGAAAGCATGGGTGAAAAAAATCAAGATCACAATCAGTCCTGCTTTAAAAATAACAACCAAACTGTTCCTAAATTTGTGAAGCTTAGTAAAAATAATCATGTAACAATAATAAACATTGATTGTCTAGAACACCAGTGACTATGCTGAACCCTCTTTACAGACATATAGGCCTCACAGCAACTGAGATGAGGGATGAGAAACCTGCTCATTTCCTTTCACAGACTGGCTTGTTCTATCTGTCTGCTCCTCTTGTCAAAAAGTATGTCTGTGAAACAGAGCTGCATTGCAGATAAGGGCACACCAAAACAAATGAGTCCCACGAACCGAACACGAGCAAGTCTTTCTCCTTGCAGCCCGGGGCACCTACCTGCAAACGGAGTGTTGGGCCTGCTTTTCCATCCTCTGATTCTGGCAGCCTGCAACCCCCAGAGCAAGAACCCAGGAAAATTCACTCCTCTCTGCTCAGCAGGGCCCCCGCAGGAAAAAACTGGTTCCACATCCAGGGCCCTGAGGTTCTAGTCCTGGACCCACCAATCAGTCCCTCCCAGCGTGACTCGAAACAAGTCACTCTACAGCTCTGAGCCTCCGTTTCCTTACAAACAAATTGACTAGCAGACACCTAGTCCTTCCCTGTAAGGCCCAGTATCTGGCACCTTGAAGTTCTCACATATTAGTTACTAGCGTCACTATCATTATTATTACGTCCTCTTCTGATGGGTCCCAGAGACTTCAAATAAAAAGACCCTTCTAATTCAAATTTAAATGGTATCCTATTGCCATCTGATTTAGTATCAATTAATAAGGAAAAATACAGAATGTCAAAAAGTCACTATGATTTTTTATTCAAGTCATCAAAACAACATTCATTCATCTTTTTTTTTTTTTTTGAGACAGAGTCTCTCTCTACCCCCTTGTGTTGAGTGCTGTGATATCATAGCTCACAGCAACCTCCAACTCCTAGGCTCAAGCAATCCTCCTGCCTCAGCCGCCCGAGCAGCTGGGAGATACAGGTTCTCACCACAATGCCCAGCTAGCTTTTCCATTTTTAGAGATGGGGTGTCTCTCTTACTCAGTCACATATACTTTTAAAAAACAAAACACTTTTGCAATCACTGATGATGCCTGATTCTCAAAATGCTTGGGAATCGGATTCTGGGGACCCTAGGCTGGGGCCCACTGCTCTGTATATACCACCTACCAGCCCAGGAGGTATCAATCCATTGCCACCTCTACCTCCAATCCCTCTCTCCACCACGTCCTCCCCTCCTTCCACAGCTGCCCACAGGGCCAAGACCTCAAACACAAAGGAGGCGAAAGGAGGAGTATGTACATCCAGCATTTGAAAGTGAATGTGTGACCCTTTGTCCATGTTTCGGCCTTTAGTCTTTTTTTCTCACAGAGTGCAGACATTGAAGGGTAAGAGATGGCACACCCATCTCATGTAGAGTGATACTACATAGTCTTGGATAAATTCTTCATGACCGTATTTTAATACACAGTTGGAAAAAACAGAAAATAATAGACTATTAGAACAGTAATGGTCCTCAAAGTGATGCATATGCAACTTTAATTTGCACAAAATGTGTACCCTTCTACTTTTCTGAGAAAAGACAAATTGTGTAAGAATCACCTGGGGAATTTGCTAAAATGCAGATTCTGACCCAGCAGGTCTGGAGAGGAGCCTGCTGTGCACCAGGATGCTGGAGGTGGTCCACAGAGCTTGTTCCCCCTCAGATGAGAACTAAAGGATCAGAGAAGGCAGGTGTTTTGTGTGAGGTCACACAGCCAGTGGAAGGCAGGACTAGGAGAAGAGCTCAGGGTTGCTGACTTTCAGTCCAGAGCTTTCTGCTACGCTCTGCTGTCCTTTCCATCACAGACAATGCCACACAGAGATGACTGTGCACACAGGGACCACACCACAGTCCTCTCCGCACTTTCCAGCACAGTGTTGCACACAAAAGATACCCCCAAATAAGTGTCGGTGAATTAATCTGAAGAGGGAAACAGAGAACTCTGTGATTACGGTAAGACTTGTATCTATTTCATCTCTTTAAAGATTCCCTTCTGATCAACCACCTACTCTCTTTAAAACTTTCCCAACTTATATACCAAGTTTTTCCTAAAGGCATTTTCTAAATTAAAAATTAATTTATGAGGAAACAAAACAAGCTATGATCCTGAATCAATATTGTGGGAGGAGATAAGGGCTTTTATTCCAGTATCTGCAGATGTTTCGTGTTCCTGAATAGCTCCAGTGCTCTCCCATTTAAGGCCCGTAAGGCCCATTAAGTATCTGAAGAGTTGTACTTAGGGCTAAGTGTTCAGACAGGGTCTAAAGCTCCTCACCCTCCGCCATTCCAACTGAATGTCTCCAAAGGGCTTCTGTGGCTTGGAAATGTTTTTTCATGACCCTAAGTGTTTGAAGATCTTGCTGTCTGACCTTGTTTAGCACTGGCCAAGTATCTAGCAGGCCCACAATACGTCCCTGACCCTGTCACAAACACCACTAGGGTCTCAAGTTTTCAAGGTTTTTGACAGAACTTTCTTGAAAGGCCAGAAAGCACTCCCTGGAAAGAAAGAAAAATAGAACATTTAGACTTTCCATCCCACCACTTTGTTAAAATTAACAAGGTCAGTGCAAATACTTTGGATTTGGATCTCCCTCTACCAGGAAATCAGGAGGCCTGAAGCTAACACCTGAAAGCAAAACTAATTTTCAAGCCACAGGAGCTCTCTCCACAGGGCTTCCGATAGTTTCTAGCTGCAGGAATGTAATCCCTCAGCCCCTGGAGCTGGCCTGGCTGCCAACCCTCCCACCAGAACCTTCCCCAACCTGCCCCTCCAACCACAACCTCAGCAAGAAGGGATCTGACTTCCCCCTTCCCTCTCAGGCCCCAGGGCCACAGGTCACGGCCCACATCTCTGGAAAGGCACGTATCAAAATGAACACTAATTCCTCTGGCTATTTGTCTCTCCCCAACCCCACTGCACCCCACAACCAGCATCACCAGTTCTGGGAGTCTGGGAGCCCCTAGAAAACAGGGGCACCATCCTGGTCCCTACATGGCCAGCATCCTTGGTCACTGGCACACAGTCAGACGCACACTGTCAGCAGCTCCCCACACTCTCCTCTTGGTCGCTGCTCCCTCCTGGGGCCTCCTGAAAGTGTTTATGGCTGAAAGAAGCTGTCAAGCCAGGTCACTTTACAGATGAGGACCTGAGTAAGACCCTCAAGGGACCCTGTCAGCACTGGACAGAGTCTCTGAGCTCTCCCACCACCTCCTCTTTCTCTGCCGCTGGGCCAGCCCAGCAGGGCTCCATGGGCCACCACTAGCGAGAGGAGGCCCTTGGTTCTTGTGTGGCCCAGTGCAAGAGGCAGGGAAGGCCGATTGTGACTCTATACTCCAGGACTGAGGAACTCAAAGTGGCTAATTCTGATCAAGGCCGCTATAGGCCTCAGCCTCCTTACCCAGAAAATGGTCACGTTAGCTTATGCTGATGGACAGCCGGCTGAGTGCATTCAACTACGTGCCAGTGGCCTCTGAGCCATGTCTATGTCACAAACCCCAGAAGGTACTGAGGTAGACAGGAGCAGTGCACACATGGGGCAACTGGGGTGTTGAAGTTTGTCACACTCATGTGATTGGGTTCAGCCGAATCCCAGGGGCCAGAATTCTGACTTCCAGCAGATTAGCTTTGCCAGAGGCGCCCCTCAGCCCTGGAAAGCCTTGGAGGGAGGAAGCCCTTTCTGAGAGGGGGGGAGCCTCACCCCCATATCCAGTTTCCTAGCAACCAGCTGCTGCAGCAGCCTCACCTAATCCCAGGTGCACACAGGAGACAGCAGTCTGTCCCTGCAGGCTCCCTTCTGAGATTAGCACCGTCCCCAGGAGGCTGCTATCCCCATCCCAGGGGGACCACAGCTCAGCCAAGACAGAGCTTACCCAGGAAGCCACCTCTGTGCTGGGGATGGGGAAAACAAAGTACAGACTGGATGGCCTGGGTTAGCAGCATGTGCCAGCTGGACGGTGGCTACTCTGGGCTCGGCAAGTGACCACGGAAGCAACCACTACCTCCGTGTGCTTCCTGCAGGTACTGGGAAGGGCATCGCAAGCATCCAGTTAAAAAACATGTCCTGGGACCCTCCTGAGGTCATGTCCAGCACCTGGATCCTGAGCTCACTCACCACAGAATTCCCAGCACCCACCACTGTGCCTCACACGCAGTTGGTGATCAATTGATTATAGGTTAACGTTTTTTGTTGATACATAATAGATGCACACATTTTGGGACGTACACATAATTCCGATACATTCATATAATGTGTAAAGATCAAACCAGGGTAAATGGTATCTCCAGCACCTCAAATATTTATCTTTTCTTTATGCTAGGAACATTCCAATTATAATCTCCTAGCTATTTTTGAAAGTTACAATAGATTATCATTAACTATAGTCACCCTACTACCAATCGATCATTCACTTGATAATAAATGAATGTACTGACCACTGTCATCGCGGTGGAAGCCACATGTCCCTCCCCAGATGTGGGAATGGGCACCAGGCTCACCAACAACTGATACGTTCCATCACCTGAGTTTTCCCAGTCTGTAGCCCTAATAATAATGGGGATCAGGAAGCCTGGTATTGTGAAAGAGAGTGGACTAGTCTCAGCACCTCTCACCTTTAGTAACGTGAGACTCCTCCACACAAACCTGGGTTTCTTAATCTCAAGAAAACTGCTTGTCAATTCACCTGGACGCTATAGCTAGTGCACCACAGAGACAGAAAGATCACAGAAAACAACTTTCAGGGAAAGAAGCAAGGAAGTTACATAAATTGCAAGCTTTTGTTCTCCCACATTTTCTTTCTCTGCAAGAGGCAAGGAATGGAATGTGGTACAAGAAGAAGGTGACATTTTTCACGATGCCACACAGTTTGCAACGTCCTTTTACCTGGATTTCTCTATTAATATACATATTAATCCTCTGAGGTTTTTTGTTTGTTTGTTTGTTTTTTTGAGACAGAGTCTCACCACGTCACCCTGGTTAGAGTGCTGTCACTCACAGCTGTGCATCACAGCTCACAGCAACCTCAAACTCTTGGGCTCAAGTGATTCTCTTGACTCAGCCTCCCAAGTAGCTGGGACTACAGGCGCCCACCACAATGCCTGGTTATTTTTTGGTTGTAGTTATCATTATTGTTTGGCAGGCCTGGGCTGGATTCAAACCCGCCAGCCTCAGTATACATGGCTGGTGCCCTAGCTGCTGGAGCTACAGGCGCTGAGCCAATTCTCTGCAATTTTATTAGCTCATTTCACAAATCAGGAAGGGAAGCCTAGAGAGATTAAGCATCTCGTGCAAGATTATACAGTAAAGAGGTTTGTTTTTTTTTCTCTCCAAACCATTCACTCTTTCCTCCATGCAGGGTGCTTGGGGGCCTCATGGATCTATTTCTATTTACCAAGAAATGAAGACAAAAATCTTGCTTGTTATCTGACCTTTCAATCTCAGATAAGACTTTAAAGTTTGCAAGGTGCTTTTATACTCTCCATCTCCTGTAATCTTTCATAATCTTCAGGGAATGAGTTATAATCCCCACTGTACAGATAGAGAAACTAAGAACCAGGCCCCCAGAAGGAAAGCAGCAACTTTCTTGGGAGGCAAAGGCCAGGATTGAGCCCTAAACCCCACCCTCGCCACCCCCAGCCCCAGAACCTAGGTATGGGGTCTTGGTCTCCTTCTGAGTCTCTCTGTCCTGGTAGAGCAGTTGAGGTCCCAGGGGAAACCTGCTTCACAGAGGAGGGCCTGGGAAAAGATTTTTATCACTTAGTCAGGAATCAAACATTACAGGCAGCAGATTCTTATGAACTCATTCGTCAAATTAAACGTGTACATTAATATCATTTTAAAAATGCATAATGGGCTATTGTTTGACTGCCTCTCAGACACATGTTTTCCAGTACAGCCTCCCCTTAGGCACCTTTCCTGATACTCTCTCCCCAACTCTGACAGGAGCCTGGATTAGTGGCCCCTGCTCCACACTTCCCAAACCCTGAGCCAAGGCCCTGACTGCACCCCACCATCTTCTTCATGCTTCCCTCCAGGCGGGACTTTGAACACCTGGCAGAAGCTGCTGTGGCCCCACCATGGTGCCCAGTGCCTGGTACCCAGCAGACTTCAGTGGCCTAGTGACCAAGGACCTCCTAAGTAATACAGCAGCCTGGCAAGACAAAAACAGCCCAGGCTTCCACCCAACTATCCCCACAGCGCCTGACCCCTAAGGAACCGGCTTGAAGCTTTCCATTCTCCTGCAAAAATTATATGTATCCCAGCCTGAGGCAGACTCCAGGGGTCTAAAGCAGAATTGCAGTAAAAAATCTGATCATAGTTGCATCTAGATGGCTTATAAGTTCATACCTTGAAAAATTGTCCCAGCTCCGGGACTGGTGGTTTCAATCCCAGCCCAGGCCTGCTAAACAAAACAAAACAAAAAAAGCTGGGCATTGTGGCAGGCACCTATAGTCCCAGCTACTAGGGAGGCTGAGGCAAGAGAAATGTTTTAGCCCAGGAGTTTGAGGTTGTTGTGATCTATGATGCTATGGCACCAAGGGTGACGAAGTGAGACTCTGTCTCAATTTTGAAAAAAAGAAAGAAAGGAAGGAAGGAAGAAAAATCATCCCCTCCACTTACTAAGAGAAAGAAGAGAAAGAGTTCCCCAGAGGTTATTTCCCTAGTTGTGAGACCTCTTTCAAAATTCTGGGAGAAAGAGAAGGACGGCAGGAGCAGGAAGGGAGGGCAAAAAAGACAGCACCAGCTACTCCACTCTCGGCTGCAAGCCCCATGAGAGGGGCCAGTATCTTCCAAGCCTTCTCTCAAACATAGGACACAGGCAAAAGAACAGAGGCCTGTGAGGGAGAATCTGAATTTGCTGCCAATTAAGAGCAGAGTGACCCTAGGTTACAGATCCAAAAAACAAACATACAAAAAAACCCAGAGTGAGTATGCAAAGATTTTCCTTCTTGAGAAAACAGCCCCACTCTTGAGCCTGCTGCTCCCTGCAAACACAACCCACCACATGCTCAGATGAGTCCATACTGAGCTTTTGCAGGGCTGGATTCCTTAACTGTTAGAAGAAATAGAAGATGTTCAGTTGTTCAAAGATACGCTTTTAAATTCCTAGACAGCTAATCGTAAAATAAACTGGGGTTAGCTCAGCCTCTAGGAAGTGAAAATAACGTGTAGTAAAAGTGAGCAGTGTCCCTTGTGGGCCACTGGGCACCATGCTGGCTATGCAGATCTGGGCTCCCTCAGGAGTGCCTAATCCAGAGAGACAGGAGACACTAAAAACATAGTCACTACATTAATAAATATTTAGACCTGCATGGTGGCTCATACCTGTAATCCAGCCCTCTGGGAGGCCGAGGCAGGTGGATTGCCTGAGCCAGAGCAAGACCATCTCTAAAAACAGCCGGGCATTATGATGTGCGCCTGTAGTCCCAGCTACTCAAGAGGCTGAGGCAAGACAATCGCTAGAGCCCAGGAGTTTGAGGTTGCTGTGAGCTATGACACCACAGAACTCTACACAGGGCGACATAGTGAGACTGTCTCAAAAATATATATATATAAATATAGCATAACCTCTTTTAGTAAACATACATGAATAAAAACACTATCAGAGGCTAATCCAAATGGTAGTATTGCAGTGATTTTTGTTTTCTGATACATCTCTGAATTTTTCTTCTTTTTTTTTACTTTTTGTTTTTTTTTTTTTGAGACAGAGTCTCAGTTTGTCACCCATGGCAGAGTGCCATGGTCCCAGAGCTCATAGCTCATAGCAACCTCAAACTCCTCCTGCGTCAATCTCCCACATAGCTGAGACTACAGGCGCCTGCCACAACACCCGGCCAGTTTTTCTATTTTTAGTAAAGATAGGGTCTCACTCTTGCTCAGACTGGTCTCAAACTCCTGAGCTCTGGCAATCCACCAGCCTCCGCCTCCCAGAGTGCTGGGATTATAGGCGACAGCCACTGTACCTGGCTCTGCATTTGTTTTTAATGAATATATATTTTCACATCAAAAAAAGTAATAAAACTTTTCTTCTTAGGTTTAAAAATCAAAACTTTTCTTCTTAGGTTTAAAAATTTTTTAAAGATAATACCCACTTCATTTTGCTATGAGGATTAATGAAGGAAGGTAACCTCACCAAAGCGGGGTGTCAACTCAGATAAGGAAATCCCAGGGAGGTGAGAGAGCCAAGGAAAACCTGCCCTTGTCAGCATGCCTGCTCTGGACAAGGAGGTTCTTCTCTCCCACCACCAGATTATTTCCCCAGGCTCAGATGGGCCGAGGGCATCGCTCAGCTTCCCTGCCCCTAAATCCCGGAGAGAGGCTATGATTACCTTGGGCAAGAGAAGTTAGTTCCTTTTCTGAACTGAGGAAGAGACATTCCCCAGGAAGGAGTGAGGGGAGGAGGCCTGAAATCAGGGCAATAGCTCTGGAGAGCAATCACAAAATACTGTGATTCCACTCCAAAACACAAAATGCTGACCATGTGCTTGGCCCACCAAGGACGCCCAATGACTGATGGTGAGTGTTACACAAAGATTGAAATCTAGGTGGGTGCAAGTCAGGTGGCCTGCATGGCAGAATGAGGGAAGGTGAGGCTGCAGAGAAGGCAGCAAGGGAGGCTGGGGGGGGAGGGAATGGGGCGGGGCCAGGTGAAGAAGAGGTGGGGCTGGACAGGAAAGGGGCGTGGTGTGGAAGGGAAGGGGCGGGGCTTGGTAGGGAAGGGGTGGGCAGGGTAGGGGCAGGGCGGGGCCGGGCAGGGAAGAGGCACTCTGACTTGCTGCCCTGGAGGCTGAAAAACAGGTAAGAAGAGATGAAAAGGGGCTCACCAGGATCGCAGGGACACTAGGATAGGGATTCCCACAGAAAGAGCCCTAGACACAAGCTGGGCACTGAAATTTGACTCAATCCGTTATTCTGATTCAGTTGAATGTATAAATCTTGCCTTCCTCACAATAACAGTAGACTGCCGATGAGAGACACCACATGACCACGTCTTTCTCCTGCATCCACTTTAGCTGCTAAATAAATATGTAACCAGGCTCGGGGCCTGTGGCTCAACAGGCTAAGGCACCAGCCACCTACACTTGAGCTGGCGGTTCGAATCCAGCCCAGGCCTGCCAAACAATCAAAAAATGTCCAGGCATTGTGGCGGGTACCTGTAGTCCCATCTACTTGGGAGGCGGAGGCAGGACACTAGCTTGAGCTCAGGAATTGGAAGTTGCTGTGAGCTGTGATGCCACAGCACTCTATCTAGGGTGACAGCTTGAGGCTCTGTCTCAAAAAACAAACAAAAAAAATATGTAACCAAATGGAAGCACCAGTGACTTACACAGGACATCCCTTTGAAGGTGAGGCAGCTACATCTCGGGCCCCTTGTCTCTTGCCCTCCGATCTGCTCCACCAACACTCGAGATCTGAGCAGACAATGGAAGCTCTGTTCATCTGGGGAGGCCACTTTCACCCACCTCCTGGAATGGCTACGAATCGTTCTAACTGAGCCCTGGAGCAAAGATGGAGGAAGGTTACCTGTAAAAACATTTCAACCATCCCAACTATATAGTTTTAACCCCAACACAACCATGAAATCAGGCACGTGCGCCTTAAAAAAAATAATCCAGTTGCAGCCAACGTAAGGGAGGAACGTTCTGTTCTCCACGCCCAGTGCTTCCTTCCTGGCCAGGGAGACCCATCCCGGTTGAGTCCTAGACGCTGTCTTCCTCCTTTTCAACTCCTCCTTGCAGGGTCTTGGGACACAGTCCTGGACAGTCACTTCTGAGTGAATGAAGAGAACAAAATGGGAGTGCCCAGGTCAGCTCTGCCCTTCCTCAGTGGGGAGAGTTATGCTCCTGGTCCCGCTCTGACCTGCTATCGACCAGGTGGCCACCAAGAAAGCTGACAACCCCTCAGCCCAGGGACACTGGTGTGAAAGATGAGAGATGGCGGAACACTGTGATCAGCACTGGGGAAAAAGGGGCATCACCAGGACATGAAGAACATGCGCAAAGCTGTTGCTGCTGGTGGTCAGTGGCCCACCCTCCTCAAACAGGTAGTGCCTTGGGACTGGAAGTTCCCAGACAACACAGCAGAGCTCTGGGGAGGAAGGAGCCACACAGCGTGCACATGAAGGACTAACCACCCATCACCACACCCAAAGTTCAGGTAGAAAAAAGAAAGACAACCAATACCCTCCAGGGGTGTGACCATTATGTGGGAACTGAGACACCCTAGTTGAAGTGAAATCCAAGAGGCCAGGATGTGATGTCTCTTACAGAGAAGAGCAAAACAGGTTACTATGATGTACCACGCCTGAGTGTGGCTGGAAACAGCATCAGCCTCTCATAAAGAACAGTAAGAGCCTTTCAGGGTCCGCTTGGTTTCCGGGCAGCAAGGTCTACTTTTACCTTACGGTGTTTAACCTTCGCAGTGCAGAAGGAAGTCCCTGTCCTTGAAAAATATTGATATAATTATATACATGTTAGTATATATAATATTACTATCATCTGAAACTTCCATGTACTCAGAAGGTCTGCCTTGGAGATAACTACATTATGAAATCAAACCCAATAATTTGCTGAGACTTAGAAATTTTGTCCCATTCCATCCTGTGAAAATCTCAAATGGGATGCTGCTCTCTATTTAACTCACGGCGTGGCTGCGATCACACACCAGCCACCAAGCACGCTCCAACTGCCCAGAGTGGCTGGGGATCTTCTCAGCCTGTAGGCTCCCAATTTACAGGTGAGGAAAGGGAGCCTCAGATGCTGAGTGATTTGCTCACCTGGCTGGAAAGCAGTCAGCCTTGCTCCTGCTGCTGACACCCTTCTCCTCACAGCTCCCCCACCTGTTGCAGTCCCCAGCCACTCAGGAAACTCCTTGGTTTTTGGGTTTTTTGAGACAGAGTCTCACTATGTCACCCTCCGTAGAGTGCGGTGGCATCATAGCTCACAGCAACCTCAAACTCTTGGGCTTAAGCTAGCGGTTCTCAACCTGTCAGTTGCAACCCACAGGAACTGTATTAAAGGAACTCAGCATTCGGAAGATTGAGAACCACTGGCTTAAGCGATTCTCCTGCCTCAGCCTCCTGAGTAGCTGGGACACAGGCACCCACTACACCACCAGCCTACTTTTTTGTTGTTGCAGTTGTTTAGCTGGCCCCAGGCCAAGTTTGAACCCACCACCATTGGTGCAAGTGGCTGGCGCCATAACTATCATGCTACAGGCGCCAAGCCAGGAAGCTCCTTGTTTTGAGGTACAACCAGTCTTGTAGAGCACAGAGCACCAACCGGCCCAAAGTCAGAGGCTGGGGTTCAGACAGGCACTGCCAGCCACAGAGTAACCTAGGAGACATGTCAACCTCATTGGCCCAATTCAAAGAAGGAGAAAGAAATCTTTCCTTGTACTATTTGGGAAATTAAAGGTAATGCTATACATAAAATTATTCTGTAAGCTGCAAAGCCTTTCACAAATGGAGGATTTAATTATAATTATTTGGACTCAGCTATTTGGCTGGGATCTTACAAAGAATTTTTTTTTTTTTTTTTTTTTTTGAGACAGAGCCTCAAGCTGTCACCCTGGATAGAGTGTCATGGCATTACAGCTCACAGCAACCTCCAATTCCTGGGCTCAAGCGAGTCTCTTGCCTCTGCCTCCCAAGTAGCTGGGACCACAGGCGCCCACCACAATGCCCGGCTATTTTTTGGTTGCAGCTGTCATTGTTGTTTGGTGGACCCAGGCTGGATACGAACCCGCCAGCTCAGGTGTACGTGGCTGGCACCCTAGCCCGTTGCGCGACGGGCGCCGAGCCAAGACACCGGGAATTTGAATTCAAGAGAATTCCTTTGCCTATCTTAATATTTCTTTTCTTTTTAGGATAAACTTTGGACTCAATCAGTTACAAAAAACACTTTCTTTTTTAGATGACTTAAAATTATTACCTATAATATATGTTAGAACAGACCAATGTCTTATATGTTAAGAAAGACCAATGCTTTATTGGAACCTACATATAACTATAACCCATATAAAATTAATCACCATTTCATATTTGACAATGTTTCCTATATATTTTTAATGAATCAAATAAGCTTAATTTCTTTTCCTATGATTTTCAGTGTTCTTAATATTTCAAAAAGACCAAATTTAGAGTTGTGGGTTTTTTTCGTTGCTGTTGTTTAGTTGACCTGAGCTGAGTTTGAACCCACCAGCCTCGGTGCATGTGGCCAGCACTGCAACCACTGTGCTATAGTTGCTGAGCCCCAAATTTAGAGTTTTGATTTTGGAAGTTTTATCAATTATCAAAGGCTTAAAACATTTGTTTAAATGAAATTACAAGCCAAAAGATTTTAAAGGAAGACATAGTTAAGTGGATCACATGTAAATTCCTTCACAAATTCTTTTTCATGAGTTTCATTTAACTTGCACAGATAATCTACAAACATTCTAAAGTTTTTTTTTAACTTTTACCCTGCCTTTCTCTTTCTTAAGCAACCATTCTGTTTCAGGACAAATGACACTAGAGTCTTTCCTTATACAATGCCATTTTCCTTTCTATCTAATTTCTCTTACTCTCAAAAACCTACTTCCCACAAAAGAGGATCACAGTCCACTATGAAGTCCCCCATTCTCCTGGCCAAACTGATAATTAGAAGGTTTAAAAGGCAAGAATCTTGTCCTTTGACAAAGGCTCAGTTTTTCCAACCATTTAAATGACCAAATTATTAAATTTTATGAATGAGAGACATTTTGTGAAATATAACATTGATATAGGATTTTCCCACTCAGAGCTGGACAGGGAAATCCCATTTTTCAGGCTCAGGTGAGCTCAAACATCAGACTCCCATCTCCAGGCACAAACATGTTGCAGGCCTTACATACCCTTTAAGTCCTAGTAAGGTTATGAGCAAAGCAATCCCAAACATTTTGGAGGGTTCCACCCCGAATAGAGAGCATACACCCTAATCCCTTCCCCAGACAAAAACCAAAGCAAGGACCTAATAACTGGCCCAAGACAAGGGGCTGTATTCATCCATTCATTTGCTAGAACACTCATTCAGTTTGTAAAGGTATTTTTCCATCTACCAGATGCTGGACAAAATATCTCTGAGGGCCAATTATTTACCCTCAGAAAAAGGACTTATGCAAGAAAACTATGACCTGGGCCTCCTCCCCCATCCAGAGGCTATTCACTTTGGAGGCCTACTATGGGATATGGATACAGCCCTGCCTGGCATGAAGTTTACACTCTCCCCCAGATTTTCAAGGGACATTCAGAGCTCACCAGACTGCCCAAACCACAACACTTTCCAAGGCATGGCCCCTCTGCCAAAAGCCCTGCCATTCTCCACTTCCTCTGCATGCCCCTCAGTCAAGCAAAATCCCATTTTAACACTGATCTGTAGCCTGTGGGCTCAATTCTCAAATTCCTGAGACCAAGGACTCACTGAAGAAATTCCAGTAACCAAACTACAACAACGTTCTTTCTAATGTCTTTTCCATTTCCCCCAAGTCTCACATGGCCACATGGCTGCTGCAAAAGACAGAAAGTGGAAAACCTGGATCTTCCAGTTTCTGTCAGAATAGCCAGGGGGCAAAGTTGGAGCAGGGAAGAAGAGGACACTAACACATTCGTTTCAACCTGTGAATGGGGGAGGGTTAAACCCTGCTTATTGTTACCCGTCTCAGTCAGTCTCCAAGTACTCACAGGCACAAAATTCCAACCCCGGACAGCCTTAATTTCCACTTGAGCTGCCACTTAGCCATAAGAGGCAAACCAACACTCCACTAGGCCCTATTAAGGGAGGTCCAACTCTACCCTTGGAGTTCTCGCAGTCACACCACATCCATACTCACACACCTCTCAACAGACCTCCCGTTGATTTAATGCCCAAAGAGTTTATCAGGCTCCTTCTTCCACTAAATCTGTAGTGGGATCCCCAGATCCATCCTACCTTGCCTCAGACGTATCCCTGTGTAGGTACCTCTTCCTGCATGCCAGTACCTCCTGGTGTCTGACTCCTTGGAGATATGCCAAAAAGGTCCTTTCTCAGCCCATTTGAGAAGTCCACACAGGGAGGCCAAACTGCCTCCCTGGCACACTCAGTGGTTCACGTCACCCAGGCTGATCAGGGGCCCCCACGTGGGTGTCCAGAGGATTGGTCACAACTACCAGGTGTGTGTTCTCTCCAAGGGTGATCTCACTTCCTGGTTAGGGAACCAAAAATGTTACTGGAAGATGAGGGCCAATGGAGAGAAAGAGCACCCAAACACCATGTTTATAAGAGAAAGGGCTTTATTCACCAGCCAGGAGCTTATAGCACAGAAGAATTCAAAATGGCTGCACTCTCCAATTGGCTTGGTCTTTCCCTTTTTGTCGACAGTCAAAAAGTTCCACCCTATAGCTAGCCTTCTCATTGGTCAGTTTGAATCAAGCAGGAGATGCTATTACAGCTCTTATAGAACTACAAGATTTCACAGAACTTGGAAATTTCCAAGGTCTAGGAAGTTAAATTTACCAATTCTTAAGAGCTGAGTCACCATGGAGAGACACCAAAGGTGTATCCTTGTGGTCTCCTTGAGAATACCTGTTCTCCCAGACCTCACCATTCTCAGGTATCTTCTCTCAAGTGCACTTCAGACCACTTCCCCTCTTGCTTACAGATCTTATCTAAATGACAAATGGTGTAACTTAGTGTACCCTCTGGTGGCCATTGTTCACCATTGGAAAGTTGATACAAGGCCAGGCCTGGGTGCAAAAAAAAACCTATATGTTATTTTCTCAATGTGCAGGGATCAAATATATACCATTGCTTCAGAATACAGCCCAACGGGAAGTTCTCTTAGCTAGAGAATATATTACCCATCTGTAGGAAAGTACAAACATCCAGGTCCTTAATCAATCCCGCCTACTGTGTTCCTGGGTTATCAAATCATCCTTTGACCAACCTAGGAAGCCTTCCAGCCAAACTAAAGGAAGCATCCTTCTGATGTTTGGGGAAGAGTTCCTAAGGAACATGGCCTCCCTAGCCCATGCACTTGTCTTGATTAGGCCATGATTACCAGTGTAGTGCTTTGTACTCATGGGCTCTTTTGTGTTTATTGCAGCCAGCAGCACAGACTGAAAAAATCACATACCCAGAAGTAATACGTCTGAACTTGGAATGGTCCCACCTGATGAAAGTTCTGCCCTTTTCTGCTCCTGTCATTGTGTACATATTTGTCAATAAAAGTGGGGATGAGCCCCACCTTGGAGAAAATAGCTGGCCAGTGCTCCCATGTGTAACCTTAAGTTTTAATTATAATTTTTACAAGTTTTCTCTGAATTCCAAATTATGAAGGAAAATAGGCTTTTATTTGTCATGAGCAGGTCTTAAATGCTGTTTTCCACCTTTCTTTCTTCCTAAAAAGTTAGCAAGGCACCAGAATTAAAGTTCAGTAAAAACTCAAGGTTGAGAGACGTTTTCAAATTTTTGCATTAGAATTAGTTACAACTAGCTGAAGTCTTAGAGAAACTTGGAATGTCTTTGAGCCTTTCTATTTACATCAATATACCAGAAAAAAATCAAATAGGCTCAAGTCTTAGGAAAGCCTTGCATGCCTTTGAATTTTTCCATTTACACTAATAAACCAGAAAAGACAATAAGGCACATAGGGTCATTTTATTTGCCTTTCTTATTTTTAAATGTTTTGTTCTTTTTATTTTTATTTTAAAGAAAGCTGAATTGTAGTCTAGGGTTCAGGGACATTTTTGCCTGAGAGATTTGCCCTGGGTTACACGACCCAGGCTCCTGAACACCCAAAGAAGCCATGTAGGGCAGTCATTTGGAGCCAACTTTTCAGTCTTTCATTTTTCTAACCATAAACATAATTCAGTCCCTTTGCAAACATGCAGATAAGCCAATTTAATTTAATTTTGGAGGAAAAGGCAATGAAAAGTAACTTTTTGCATACATATTTGAAAAATATCAGAAAGAGCCTATACAAACTTAAGTAAATACATGAAGCAATCCCTTACCAACATTCAAACAAAGCACACAAACTATAAGGAGAGATGAGGGAATGAGGGGTGATGAAATGGTGAGAAAAAGGGGGACTCAGCCCACCAGCACCGATAAACATTTGACACCTCCCTCCTCTTTCCCAATACTGGGGAAAGTAAAACAACACTGGTGAAAGTAAAAACAAGAAGAATGTAATGGGACAAAGATTAAGAAAACAGGACGAGGCCTCTTTGGTGGTGCCACTGGTACCTTAGGGTCCTGCTGACTCCATTGTTCTAAAAAAAATCTTTCTTGCTGAACTAGCTGACCAGTATTAACCATAAGTGCCATAAATTTGCTTCTGTACATACCGGTTGTGAAATCCAGTTGCTTTTAGCTTGCATAAATTACCGTATATAAACTCCATCCTCAAACTGGTCGCTGCTGCACTTCTGACCTTAGAAGGCAGTCAGCTGGCCAGTCTTAATAAAGACTCCTATTGGCTTATTCAATTTGTGTGTGGTCTCATCTTGTGCACCATAAAAGAGAAAGAGAGAGAGAAGCAAAGCAGGGGTAGTGATACTAAAATTTCTTCCTCAGTATAGGCCCTTGATCTCCGGGATTCAAAGAATGAGACCACAGACCACAGATCAGTGGTAAGATAGGATTTTTATTAGATAGAAAGTAATACAGAAGTAAAAAGCACCAGAGCTTCTGGAAGGGGGAAAGAATTAACTGGGGAGTTGCTACTGGGTTTTTAAATTTAGAGGTATTAGGTCTTGAGAATTACACTTGGCTAGGAATTGATAGGTGGAAAAACATCTTTTCAAAGTTAATGAGTGCATTACCAAATGAATGAATGTAGTTCTTCCTCCACTAGGGCAAGGTTATCAGGTCGTTTACAGTTTTTGTCCCTGAGAAGGGATTAGGGTATGTGCTTCTTATTCAAAGTGGAACCACCCAAAAAACCATCTCAGGCTGCATTGTTCATGATCTTGTTAGAGTCCAGAGGGTGTATCCTGAAAAAGGCAGCTTATTTGTGCCTGGAAATGGGGGGCTGCTTTCTGAGCTCACCTGGACCTAGAGAATGGGAATGGTCCCTATCCAGCCCTGAATGGAGGAATCCTGTATCAGTAGGACACAGGAGACATGGGTGGGTGAGTAGTAAAACAGCTGGAAAAGCTAGTGTTCAGAAGGCCCTCCATTTCCATGGGGTCAAAACCATTGCTGGAGACACCAAGACCTCTGAGCGCCACTTCTGTTTGCCATTTGGCTCTCAACCAAAGAAAAATAGTGGATATAGAATGGGTTAAGAAGCCTCATAACATTCCTTTGGCTCCTACCTTTGGTGCCAAGGGGAATTAAAAAGCTCCTTCTCCAACAGTCTTTTGCACATGACTTGGAGGGCAGCTGCACTATTATTATGATTATAGAGAAAAACAGGTTAGAGTTAACTGGTCTCATTGCTTAACACAGATCTTCAATTCTGGATGTGCCCTCAAAATTTGTTGATGGAATTTCTCTCTGCAGTAAGTCCTTGGTATCACAGATTTGAAGAATGAATCCATGGACCATAGAACAGTGGTAAAGAGAGAGGCTACCCGAGAAGGGTGAGGTCTAGGAGATTAGATCTTCTCAAGGAGACCACAAGGATACACCTGCAGGGTCTGCTTCATAGTGACTCAGCTCTTTGGAATTTGTAGACTTAACTTCCTGGAACTTGGAAATTTCCAAGTTCTGTAAATTACTGTAGTTCTGTAGGAGCTGAAATAGCATCTCCTGCTTGATTCAAACTGGCCAATAAGAAGGTACCTGTGGAGTGGAACTTTTTGACTGTTGATAGAAAGGGAAAGACCAAGCCAATTGGGGAGCACCACTATTTGGAATTCTTCTAAGCTCCCAGCTGGTGAATAAAGCCCTTCCTCTTATAAACATGGTGTTTGCGTGCTCTTTCTCTCCACTGGGCCTTGTCTTCCTGCAATAGTAAGATGAGATTTTTTTAGATACAAAGGAATACAGAAGGAATGAAAAGCACCAGAGCTTCTGGCAGAGGAAAAGTTGTTAGATCATTGCAAAATGTCATCTCCCTATCCTAATTATCCACTGAAAAGTTCAAACTATGGCCTGCCCCCCACAGCCCTTTGTGCCAGAATAGTAACTCCTTATTTGCTATTCTACTATCTCATCACCTCCCCTAACCAAACCTATATAAGTGCACTGGTCTTTTGTTCTCTCTCTTTTCTCTCTCTCCCCATGTGTCTCATGTCTCTCTTCTCTCTCTCTCCCCTCCTCTCTCTACCTTCTCTCCTCTTCTTTCTACCCTCATCTCTCTTTCTCTCTTCTCTCCTCCTTAATGCTGCTCTGCAGCACCCCCCACCAATAAAGACGTTTTGTAGAAGCCTTGGTGTTCTGTGAGGTTAATGCTGGTCGAGTGCTCCCCTTTCATCTGGTGTCAGAAGTGGGATCTAACTAGGGAATGCTCCCAAGTTTCTGAGAGCTCCCTATCTTCTTCTTGCACTTCCAGCACTCAACACCATATCGGCTTATGTCCATCCACCAAAGCGCAATAACCAGCACTCAACACCACCTCATCCAAACTCAGTAAGTACCCCTATGGGAGTGAGTTTTCCCTAATTGTGGGCTAGGTTGCTTACATTCCTGGTGATTCATCCATTTCTTGAGGCTTGAGTTCCCTATTCCCATTAACCTTGCGTGGCCTAGCTCATTACTTCTACACCTCACATGAAAATTCCTGGCACCAGGTCTCAAGCTCTCCTTGGCCTCAAGAGTCTGACGCAGATTTAGGTATAGTGACGACTATCCTAAACTGTGTCCTCATTTTCTTGGCCACAGCAAAGAAGGGGAGACATCCCCACTTTGTTCTGGTCTCATGTGATTTCACTCATGCTTTATTTCCGTGAGGAATTGCCATGGGTGCAGGCTATTCAATCCCACCTAACTCCCCCTTAGGGTACTTATTATGCCACCTGGTAAAATTAGGATTAAACTTAAAAAAAAAAAAGAATTAATTAAACTCTCTTCCCAGGTTTGGCCACTTTACAAGCTAAATAACCAAAGTATCTAGCCAAGCTGTAGTTCACTTAATTTTTCCTTAATCCAAAACTTGTATAACTACTATAAGCGCCTTAGCAAATGGAGTGAGGTCCCCTACATTCAGAGCTTCTCCTATCTTAAAACCAAGCCTAATTTATGTTCGGGTAATTCCAAAATTCTTATAACAAAGAACTCTTTATACTCTCTATCTCGCTAAACAAAATTTATTCAAATCTCCCCCCCCCCATATTCGGCTCCGCCCTCAACCAAACACCCTGTGTCCCTCCTACTTCCCCGCCAACCAATCTTAACTCGTCTTCTAACTCCTCCCCTCCAACTGACCCTCAGAGTTCTTCCTGTTGTCTCTCAGTCCACCTCCAGCTCCTCCAAGAAACACCCCCTTCTTCCTCCAGCTCCTCCATGTAATTCTATAGTAATGTCCACTACTTAACCTTAACTTCCCTCCAGTCCCCTCACCCAATCCCATGCCCATCAGTTTCCAAAATTAAAAAAAACTTTCAGCTCTCTCTCACTTCCTAGCCCGGTTCCACAAAGTAACTGAAATCAATGATGTAATTTCTGTTTGTTTCTTTCCCATAACTAAACTCACACATCTTAAAGTTAGACTAAATTCCTTTACTTTTAATGCTTCTCATTTTATTCAAAAGTTTCAATTTATTACTGTATCCTATCAACTGACATAACATAATGTTTTCATTATTTTAACTAATACCCTAACCTGTGACAAGCACAAATGAGTGTGTAAGAGGGCAAACGAGGCAGCAAATCAATTTCATATATCAAACAATAAGCATCTTACAGATGACACTACAGTCCCTAACTCCCAAATAAATTAAATTGTAATAATAATGCGAGAAGAAAAATAGACATTTTTATTACCTGCATTCTTTGCAGACTTAGAGTTTCCACCAAAAAGGCTATCAATTATGATAAATTAAGGGAAGTCATATAAAATAAGTCTAAAAATCCTTCAACTTTCCTCCAATACCTTACTGAGGCTTTTATTAAGTATACTAATTAAAATCCTAAAACAATTAATGGGAAAAACTTTCTCATAACTTATCTCTTTAACCAAAGTTACCCTGACATCGAACTTAAGCTAAAGCACTTGGAGCATGGATCCCTGACACCCCAGTCCGTGATCTTAGACACAGCCTTTAAGATAAACTTCAATAAGGCCATCATTCCTAACCTGCCTAAGTCATCAGGAGTCAAAGGCTGCTTCATAACCCAAACACCTGGACCATGCTGCAAATGCAGTGAAGAAGACCAGTGGGTACAATGTTGCCCTAATCCTAAGCCCCCACCATGATGATGCCTTTTCTATAAAAGAAAGAGCCATTGGAATGCTGACTGCCCCTTGGCCCAGAGAGGCCATGGGGCCAGCGAATGTTGGCATCTACAGCAGACTTCTTGTAGCTTGCCTCTTCTGAAGATTGATGGGACCCTACCTTCTCTCACCTGATGAAGATTACCTCTGCAGAGCCAAGAGTAACCCTGATGGTGGCAGGTAGGAAGATCGCCTTCCTATTAGACACAAAAGCTAATTTTTCAGCTGTTAAAAAGGTCAATCCTACCTCTGTGTCGCTCACCTCTATTGTCGAGGTAAAAGGTTTTTCCCACTGTCCACATCAAACTCCTTTTTTTTTACACTACATAATTGGCAATTTCTTATTTATACATTCCTTTTAGTATTGCCTTCCTGTCCACTTCCCCTTCTGGAACATGACATACCTTCCAAATTAAGTACCACCCTCACTTTTAATTTTAAATTAATAAATGCTGACCCATCTTCTTCTATCTCACTCTGCCTTTTCCTTTCCCAAGCCATCAAAAACCCATCACCCTAACTCATTCCACCAGAACAAGTAAATCCTAAGGTTTAAAATACTAACCCCCCCTCAATTACCTCCTACTCTCCAATTCTTGTTAAACTACACCCTGATTGCCAAAACCTATTTACCTTCACATCTACTGACCCTACCTCTCAAACTTCTTTCCAAATTACTTGAACTATACTCTCCCAGGGATTTCATGACAGCCTCCCCTTATTTGGTCAGACATTGTTACAAGACCTCCAGTCCTATGATCCCTCTCCTTCAACCTTAGTTCAGTATGTTGATGACCTCCTACTCTATAGTCCCCCCTTACATAACTCTAAACATAACACCTGTTCCCTCCTTAATTTCCTTACAAATAAAAAATATGGGGTCTCTCCCTCAAAGATTCAATTATTCCAACAAAAAGTCACCTTAGTGTCCTTTTGTCTCCAAACTTCAAAACTATTACCACAGATTAAAAAAAAATTCTTTTTCACAACCTACCCTACCCACCACAAAACAAAACAAAAACTCCTCTCCTTTTTATAATTAACTAAATACCTCAGAACTTTTCTCTCCTAACTTCTCCAATATATAATACTACTCAAAGTGACCCTCATGAGTGTCTCCTAACCTCCATTTATACTTCCTTTAAATCTCTACAGCATGCTTTATTAGAAGCTCCAGCCCTCCACCTTTCTAATCTTTCTCGCTACTTCCTTCTATATGTTACAAAAAAAATGTGAGTTTACTCTCATTACTCTCAGTGTGCTTAAGCATCAGCTAGGTCCCACCTTTGCTCCAGTTGCCTATCTCTCAAAACAGTTAGATCACACAGTTAACAGCTCCAGTTACTCTAATACAAGAATTAAAGAAACTTACTTTCAATTCCCCTACTACTGTCCTCTCCCCTCATTCTCTAACTGATTTTTTAACCTACAAAAATCTTCAAACCCTACCACCATGCCATATTCTTAATCTTCAAACCTCTCACTATCTAACCCATCATTATCTTTTAACACATATGCAACACTAAATCCTCCATCCCTCTTACCTATTCCCTCTGACTTGTCACCCACTCACAATTGCCTTCAAACACTAAACACTCTTCTCCCTTACCTCTCCAACATATATAAGAAAGACTGTGCAGCATGTATGACTGCTCTCCAAAACTCATCTCCTGACACGTCCTCTTACCCCTTACTTGTTTCTACTCCTATTATTACTGCAGTAAATGAAACAAATCAACCTCCCACTCATGACCTCCTCATCTATTGCCATAAGTTATTTCACCCCAACTCTCAGACTTTACTATGATTCCTCAAAACTTTCTTTCCTCTCTCACAAATAGATTCAAAGTTTCTAAATCAACTTACATAATCCTATAAAATCTACCAATGCTCCAACCCACAAAGTCTTGCCTCCCACACCTTCCAACTTACCAGGCTAAAAAAAAAAAAAAAAAGTTTTTCCTAAAACAAACTAACAACTTGATTTCACACACATGCCTAAGATCAAACGTTATAAATACCTCTTAATATTAGTAAATAACTTCGCAAATTAAATTAAAGCCTTTCCTACTACAAACAAGAAAGCTACCACTATTACCTCTATCTTACTCAAAAACATTATTCCCCACTTTAAAATCCCCTATTCTTTACAGTCCAACAATGAGCCTGAATTCACCTCCACCATTTCTCAAACCTTAACTAAAGCCTTAAGTATTCCATGACACTTCCATTTTCCTTTCCATCCTCAATCTTCAGAAAAAAGTTAAAAAGTCTAACAAATCCCTAAAATCTACCTTAAACAAACTTTCACTCAAACTACACTTAAACTAAATCACTCTTCTACCCCTAACACTAATACGCCTACATTCCCTACCCCCCCAAAAGAACCCTCCAACCTCTCTCCTTTTAGGTTAATGTTTTTTTCTTTGTTAATAAGTCTAACAATTCCAATGTACTCAGTCCTAATATGAAGCTAATTTATAGCTTTCATATGAAGGCTAAAACCCAATTATCGCATAGGAATACAGGGAATGGGGAAAGGGTGGGGTGGGGTGGGGGTAGTATGGGTGGAGGGAGGGCAATTGGTGGGATCACACCTACGGTGCATC
>CAUYON010107017.1:0-14239 GCA_963573935.1 Arctocebus calabarensis
AGAGTCAGAGATGATCAGCAAGTCCAATGCCCAGTTCTGAGAAAGGAGAAAGATATAGAAGAATCCACTGAGAGTATCATGGTACCTGAGCAACAGCCATTACTGATTCCTCTTCTTTCCTTTTCCCCCTGGTCTGGGTTCCTTTCTCATCTGACACGAATGTTTAAGTCAATCCTGATTATAAAAAAACATGGTGTTCAACAGAGAATCAACACACTGCCTTTAGTCACAGGATCCCATGGAAAAGAAAGACTTCCCAAGTAAGATGGTTCTCTCTGTCCATAACACCGAGGGGTTGCAGAGAAAATACACTCCTACAGGATGATGAACTAGTGAGTCTCTGACCCCTTCATCAGACCTCACTCCTGTGCTGGTGACCTTCCCACTCACGGTGTAGAAGGTGGGGAGCTGGGCTGCACTGAGCTCTACTCCAGGGCACAGCCCCAAAACCTAGGTGGAGCACAGGCTCTTACTGCTCTGTAATCACAGGCTTGGGTTAGCCCTCAGCTGTGGAGGACAGAGACCCTTTGTGCTTACTGCTGGACATGGACTGGACACACTTGGTGATTGGAATCATTACTGACATGGTGGTTTCCACACGGACTATGTAAATAGCAAGGGGACACAAGAGAAATGCTTGAGAAAAGCCTCAACACTCTAATGTAAGACAAGTCTTGACCTCCACTCAGAGGGGCAAGTCCAGGACCCCTCCCTCCTTCTCACTGTGCTCTCTCCTTGGACACTTGTCAAGTATCAGGACAGGGAAGTGCAAAGGACCCTAAAGAAAATGTCAGATGGGCCATATGTGGTGTGGTGAGTTTGAAGAGGTGGCTGAAATATTGAATAGGGGACAGAAGTCCCCTGTGAAAAGGTGATACCAGCACAAAGACATAAGGAAGGAAGGGTGCATGTGACTTGTAACTCAGGGGAGGAGACTTCTAGAAAGAGACATCCAGTGTAAACCCTGAGGCAGGAGCAACCTGGGAAAAAGAAAGAAGCCTGTAACTGGAGCAGAGGGAGTGAGCAGGACACAAGATGTGGCCAGAGAGAGCCAGGAGGGTCTGAGCGGGGAGGGCCCCACCTGCACACTTATTTCTCCTAAGTTTCCAGCAAAGTTTCAAAACCTAATTGCCCAGCTTTTTAAAGTAAACATGTACTTTTTTTGCTTTAATACAAGAATGCACCAGACACATTGTTGACTGATCACAAGTTAGCTCATCTTTGCACTTGCATTACCTACTGCAATTTTTAAAACATAGGGTAACATAGACATTGTCAAAGTTTCTTGATTTTGTCACCAGAAAAATAACCAGTGACATGGGATTGCTTCTGGGTAAAATTACCAGTCAACAATGTGTTAAGATGTAGTCTTATCCTGGCAAGGTGGCTCATGCCTGTAGTCCGAGGTCACTGACAGACAAAGGCACTTGCTTGAGTGCAGGAGTTTGAGAACAATCTGAGGGAGAATGAGACCACATCGCTACTAAAAATAGAAAAACTAGCTGGGTGTTGTGGGAGGTACCTAGTGTCCCCAAAACTCAGGAGGATGAAGCAAAATGGTAATTTGTGCCCATGAGTGTGAGTTTTCTGTGAGCTATGCTGATTCGATGATGCCACTACACTCTACCCAGGGCAAAGGAGGAAAGCTGCCTCAAAAAAAAAAAAGAAAATGACATATTGTCTTATATACTATTACAAGAGAGAGAGTGCACAGTATGAGAAAATTTTGCTTTGGGGCCATGGTGCTTCCTTATGTCAAAATATCTCAATAGACATGTGAGTGATACATGGTTCTCTAGGTCCCAGGTTCAAAACCAGCATAAGGACAACTCACGTGGAAGTTACCATGTTAAATATATGACAAAAAGTTCCATGAGCCCCAGTAAGCACAGCATCATCCTGTTCTGAGATGTGAGGACCACAGGAGAAGATGTTTCTCACAGCAGAGAAAGTCCCCTTTGTACATGTGAAAGTGGAGATGCCTGTTAGTTGGCACCGCAGAGAGGTAAGGACACAACTGGACAAATTCCAGACTTCAGGAGAGAGGGTTGCAGGGCAAATGGAGACATATCACAGCAGATTACACCACAAGAAGAGATGATAAGGAAAGGCAGGGAGTGGACAGAAATGACAAAAGATACAGGAGGAATGGGCTGGGCACAGTGTTTCACGTTGGAAGATGGTGGTTTCCAGCAGGGGTCACTGAACAGCCAAGATGGAGTGCCTTATGCACACAGCTGGACACGGTGTCTCATGCTGCAAGCCTAGCATTCTGGGGGGTGGAGCCAGGAGGATCCCTTGAGCTCAGGAGTTCCAGACCAGCCTGAGCAATAGTGACACATGACCTCTGAAACTATACAAACTAGCAAAATATTGTGGTGGGGATCCCCAGTCCCACCTACTGAGCCCAAGAGTTTGAAATTGCTGTAAGCCATCATGACTCCAGGGCACTTCACACAGGCTGATAGAGACTCTCACTCAAAAATTAAATAAATAAATGAAAACTAAAAATTGATGAAGCCGTGCAGGGAAGATGCCAAGCAACCCTCAGACTCTGAGGGGGACTGTCAGTGGTGCACAATCTCAGGGCCAGCAACACCCAGGGGCAGGGATAGACCATACCCTGTCACTATAAAAAGTTACTCAACTTGGGCTGGGAAAATGGAGGCTTCGGGAGAAAGCGGGACTTTGTGGCAGAGGCAGCACAGAGGAAGCATTTATGACCTACAGTGAGGTGAAACAAATAGAGAAGAGAGACTCGGTTCTAACATCCAAAAATCAAATTGAAAGATTGACCCGTCCTGGTTCCTCTTACTTCAAATTGAACCCATTTGAGGTTCTTCAGCTAGATCCTGAAGTCACAGATGAAGAAAAAAAGAGGTTTTGGCAGTTATCCATATTGGTATATCCTGACAAAAATGAAGATGCTGCTGACAGAGCACAAAAGGCTTTTGAAGCTGTGGACAAAGCTTACCAGTTGCTACTGGATCAGGAACAAAAGAAGAAGGCCCTGGATGTAATTCAGGCAGGAAAAGAATACGTGGAACACACTGTGAAAGAGTGAAAAGAACAATTAAAGAAGGAAGGAAAACCTGCAGTTGTAGAGGAGGATGATCCTGAGTTGTTCAAACAAGTGGTATATAAACAGACTATGAAACTCTTTGCTGAGCTGGAAATTAAAAGAAAAGAGAAGCCAAAGAGATGCATGAAAGGAAGCAACAAAGGGAAGAAGAGATTGAAGCTCAGGAAAAGGCCAAATGATAAGAGAGTGGCAGAAAAACTTTGAGGAAAGTCGAGATGGTCGTGTGGACAGCTGGCGAAACTTTCAAGCAAATACAAAGGGAAAGAAAGAGAAGAAAAATTGGACCTTCCTGAGACCACCGAAAGTAAAAATGGAGCAGTGTGAGTGACCATCTAGGATCACAGCTACAGACCCTTTCCCAGCTGTCTCCCTTCCTGCTTTGAAGGACTCATTCTTTCCTCCCACTCCTAACATAGAGTAGTATTTTCTTTTTAGTCTATTTTGTTTTCAATCCAATTTAATATTGATCAGAGTAATTCTTTTGTACATTGAAATGAGGGGCTTGGTTAAAAAGACTTTCCCCTCCGCCCTGCTCTTAGAACAACCAGACTAGAAGGCGCTACCATGCGTGCTGCCTTCTCTTCCCACAGCCAGTAACTTAATGTTTTGTACTTTACTGAATTGTGATGGTTAGAAACGTCGCATATAATTTGTGGAAATCATCCAATTAAACAAATTGCTTTTAAAAAAGTTACTCAACTTGAACACAGAATATTTTGTCTCTAGTCACTAATAGGTGTATGATTTCCCACACTAACCCCTTCTCTTGGGAACTCCCACCTGGGTGCCCCATAGTCTAACTCAATTTTGACAGTACAGACGTGTGTGGGGCAGCCTTGTGGCGATGAGGCCTACGCAGGTGATCTGATCTCATGTCCAGGTAGACAGCGTGATAGCCAAGTTACCTTATGGACACCTTATAGATGTCGGATGGAGAACTGCAGGCTGATGAGGGGTGCCCCACACATGTTAGTAACCAGACTTGACATATTCTGTGTTGAGTGCTCATTAACATACGGTTTGTGAAAGTAGGGCTCATACACTGCCCCACTCCTTACCCCATCTCAGGAAAAGGGAAGAGGGTGACCCACAATTGAATGGGCCAACTCTTGCCCTCTGGATCAAACCAGGCTGTAGGTGGAAGCTAGCCTATGAGGCCGGGAATTATTTCATGCACCAGAATTACTGATGTGCAATTCTTAATTCTATTTACATATTTGCAGCAAATGCTAAACTTATTAGATGACAAATAGGGGAAACACTGTGTCACACCTTAATCATCAGACACAATCACTTCAAGACTGATGTGGGCTCATTTCCTTGTGTTTCCCTCCCTCATTCTCTACAAACCTCTCATCCTCACCTTCTTCCCCATGCTCTTGCTTTTCTCTTCTCTGTGTCGTGCTGGGCTTTGGATTCTCATTCTGTTGTGCTTTCTCCTGTTCTTTGTCCCCTACATCCCTTCCTTCTTCGACCTGTTCTGCTCCATTCTGGAAATGAGTGTCACCTTTTCCAGCTCTTTGTCCCTAATATTTTGATTGTCCCAATGTCATTTGTCTCTCCCTTTCTTCCCCAACTCTGCTCCCCATCTCCTGTCACTGTTTTTTCTTTTTTGTCACACTCCGTCTCCTCTGTCTCCCATGCAGCTTTGATTCCTTCTCTGCTGTCCTTGTACCCAGGTGCCCCTCCCAGGGTCCTAGCACCAGGCTGCTCTGTCTGCCCTGACTCCCAGTCATTCCTACCCTCTCAGTACTCTTTGTCTGGGGCATCTCTCCATTTGCTGCCAGTTGCCCCATGTTCCTTTCTCTCTTCTGTTAGGAGATAGAGGTTTTCTGGAAATTACTTCAGGGACTTTTCTCCCTCTGCTAGTGCAGAGTTTTCTGACAGGCTGCTTAGAAGAATTCCAAAAACAGAGTAAGCACAGGTCACTCCATTTTGCGCATAAGGCACTCCATCTTGGTTGTTCAGTGACCCATGCTGAAACCACCAACTTGCTTAGGGACCCAGCCAGAAGGAAGGGGCGTAATTGGGGAACTCAATGGCTCCGACGTAATGGGTAACTTCAGAATGGTATCAGTGGGATGAACAGGAACCTTATATGGCAACAGTTACTAGTACTCCGAAGTAACACTCTCCTTCTCCTACCCTACCTAAAACCTTTTTTTTTAAGAGACAGAGTCTTGCTTTATCGTCCTTTGTAGAGTGCCATGGCGTCACACAGCTCACAGCAACCTCCAACTCCTGGGCTTTGGCGATTCTCTTGCCTCAGCCTCCTGAGTAGCTGGGACTACAGGCCCCCCGCCACAACGCCCGGCTATTTTTTGTTGCAGTTTGGCCCGGGGCCGGGTTTGAACCCGCCACCCTCGGTATACGGAGCTGGCGACCTACTCACTGAGCCACAAGCGCCGCCCCCTACCTAAAACCCTTAAAAGGTTAAGCACCGTTGCTCTCCAAGGCGGAGGCCTATTGAATCTCAACCCGCCTTCATGCAGGAGCCAAATGAATTTTAGCTACTGCTGCTGCTTTATGCGCACATCTTCTTGCAAAAACCGCCCACGTCCTCTAGGGGGCACTGTCCATGGGGCTCCCTTACTCTTCCTCTGTATCTTTTCCTCTCTTCTCTCCTGCTCTCCGCGTCCTATACTTCACACATTCCTAAGTAAGGAATAAAAATAACATGCTCACTGAAGAGCACATAAAAATGAGGGAAGAAAATATATTTAGTGTCTCATTACAAGTCCCGGTTACCTCTCTCCAGACTCTACTTTGAAGAAGTGGTGACTGAGGTTTATCCTGGGCAGCTGAACCCACCAAGGACACTGGGAGAAGGGGATGAGAGGACCGCTTAGGGCAGGGGTGGGGTCCGCAGACCTCAGGACAGGACGAGGCTCCTCCAGGACAGGGGCTGCGGCCTCCGGAGCCAGGATGGGTGAGAACACCCCCATGGGTGAGGACTTTAGGGGCGCCGAGGGAGTACTGGGGTCACTCAGGGGTTCTATGGAGGACGCGGTGCGAAAGGCGGTGCCTCCCCGGCGCTGTGAGTGGAGACCGGGGACAGGACCGGCCTCAGCGCGACTCAGCTCACAAGGAGGCACCTCTCGCTGGAACGTGAATTCAGGCAGGGCAGAAGGAGCCGCGCGGGGATTTAAGGTATCTACAGCTCTGATGCCGGAGATAAATGCGCTGGGATTGCGAAACGAACACCTAGTCGGAAAAGGGAAACTCACCAACCACCGGTCGCCTCTTTTCCACTCCAGCGGCTTCCGGCTTTGTGGGTAACTTGCGCGCGCAGGAGAGGCCGGTTTGGGGCGGAGCCTGGCGGTGGGCGGGACACGATTGGGGCGGAGCCTATACTTAACTGGGTTCGCTGTCCTGGTGCCCATTTTCTTGGGTTTATGTGACCAAACCTACCACGAGGCAGGAGCAACTCAGGGGTTAGGGAACTGGAATTCGGCTTGGAGCGGCAACGTCCGCTGGTGATTAAATCTAGGGACGTTCTGCAATTAAAATTAAGTTCCGGGCTCGGCGCCCATACCACAGTGATTATGGCGCCGGTCACATTAACCGAGGCTGGAGGGTTAGAACCCGGCCTCGCTCAGCTAAACAATGACAACTGCAACAAAAAAATAGCCAGGCGTTGTAGCTATTTGTTAGGCGGAGACAAGAGAATCGCTTAAGCCCAAGAATAGGTGGTTGCTGTAAGGTGTTACCCCACTGCACTCTACATAGGGCGAAACAGTGAGAGTCTGTCTCCAAAAAATTAAGTTCTGCAATTTAGTTAACACCCCAGGAATGTCTGTAAGGTGAGACAAGCTACAAAGAGAATTCGAAAACCCTTCCTGGGCTGAACGTGCAGGTACATACTGAGGCCCAACAAGAACACACTAGAAATCCTTTGATTCCATTCCCCCTTCACATTTGAGGGAGACTGTCAAGCCTGAGATGATGTTGCTGTGAGCTGTGACGCCACGACATTCAACCCAAGGCGACACAGTAAGACTGTCTCAAAAAAAATAATAAATAAAATAAAATTAATTATATATGTCAATATATACTTTTTTTTTGTTTCTTTGAGACAGAGTCTGAAGCTGTATCCCAGGATAGATAGATTGCTGTGGGGTGATAGCTCATAGCATCCTCCTCCAACTCCTGCTCAAGTGATCCTCTGGGGTCGCGCACTTGCTCAGGCTAGTCTGGAACCATGAGCTCAAGCAATCCACCTGCCTCAGCTTCCCAGAGTTATAGGATTACAGGCATGAGCCACTGTGACCGTGCTCCTTTTTTTTTTTTTTTTTTTGAGACAGAGCCTCAAGCTGTCACCCTGGATAGAGTGCTGTAGCATCACAGTTCACAGCAACTTCCAATTCCTGGGCTCAAGTGAGTCTCCGCCTCCCAAGTTGCTAGGACCACAGGCGCCCGCCACAACGCCCGGCCATTTTTTGGTTGCAGCCGTCATTGTTGTTTGACTGCCGGGGCTGGATTTGAAGCCACCAGCTCAGGTGTACGTGGCTGGCGCCTTAGCCCGTTCAGCCACAGGCGCAGAGCCCACTCCTGCTTTTTGATCTTGAGGGAGTCTTACTCTGTCAACCTGGGTAGAGTGCCTGTCATAACTCACAGCCATCTGAAACTTTTGGGCTCAAGAGATCCTCTTGTCTCAGCTTCCCAAGTAACTGGGACTGCAGGTGCCTTCCAAAGCAGCTGAGTAGTCTTTCTATTATTAGTGGAGATGTAGACTCAGAGGTGCTGATGCTGATCTTTAATGCTTGAGCTCAAGCTGTGAACTGGGAATGAACCAGACTTACTCCATTTTGTTGAGGACTTGCAGTCCAGAAATTTGCCAGGAGTTAACTGATATTTTTCCACCTTAGTCTAGGCCTGACATTCTCCACTGGTTTGAGGATCATTGATTCTATATTGAATGTGGGTTGTCTGTCAGTGGCGATGTTTTGAATTATCTGTCCTGTCTCTGTTAATCTTAGTTTCTATATCCAGATTTGTGGTTGATGAGGATGTTCCTGTTTTTCTGGTCTGGATTAGTATTTAGATTTCAGGTTTTTTCCCAGCAGTGTAGGTTTTCCCATCTTTCTCATTTCCTTCCCTCAGATAAACCACAGACACCTCCCAGCTGGGATAAAATCTAAGATACAGACAGGGGTCACTCACACAATCATTTTGCCCTGTGAAAGGGGGGCACTGCAAAAGTCAACCTATTGTTATCCATCTCAGGCAGTCTCTAAGTACTCACATGAATTTAATTCTAACCTTCTTCCACCCTATTTCCTAACCTGCGCAGCTTGAGCTTTTCACTTAGCCATCTGAAACTTCCTCCATTACAATTGTTCAAAGTCAGTACTTCTCCAGTCCTCAGTCATGCAAGACCCACATTTGCACTCTCTCATACACCCTCCCACCCTCATTGAGTGAGTTATCGCTCAGTACAATTGGGGTTTAAAAGTCCCACTGGCTTTTGGGCATACTTCTCATGCCCTCTGATTGGCAGCCTGGACTCTTTGTCCTGGAAGTGAGATGGCCAAAAATTGGAGTAATTGTAAACAATAGCAGGTCGAACAGTGATATACTGGGGCTGCCTGGAGTGTCCAGGCTTTTCCATAATCACCTGCCAGTCTTGACGATAGAGGAAGGGGTCAAAGGAGAGTTCAGGGGACCAGGCCACACCAAACCTTGGCCATTTGAGTTCACAGAGGGCCTGGAGACATCTCCTAGAAACTCATTCCATACTTATCACTCTTATCTGTAGAGAAAACATCTTCAAAGTGCCTTAATAAAAAACCCAGTGGGGTATCTGCCTGAGAAGAGGAAGAACCCATTTTAAAAGGACAAAACCAGTTGCTAAGTACAGAGAGGCACATAAAGACAACACCACGATGGACTAACAAAAACTAAACTGACAACCAGAGAAATTAACCAGATTAACCGGAGGGACCCAGACTAGAAGGACCCAGTCCAGGGACCCAGACCAGGGACTTAGATCAGAGGTACCCAGACCAGAGGGACCTCCCAAAGTTTCGGAGGTCCCTGGCCAAGGGAATTATGTTGCATCTACCTTCCCCTTAGAGGCACCCCATGTCCATAGACCCTGAGCAGAAACAGAAACCATAAAATGGCTTACCTCTGGAGGTGACCAGATGGACTCATGATTCTAATTTAGGGTGGTCATCAGTCAGTCTCCTGAGGGCTCCAGGTCCTCTGGGGACCCTAGAATGTCTCAGGTGGTGCCTCCCCTTGGAGGAGCCAAGGCCTCTCCCTTTCTTAGAGGCCACTCGAAAACTGGTGAGGCCGGGGTCTAGAGGATCTCGTTGGGGACTCCAAATGTTGTGCCCAGGAGCTCCCAAAGACAACATCTCTACTGGTGCAAATTAGCACAAGAGTCCTTTATTAAAGAGCTGGCCAGTGACTGCCTCACACTAATGCAGGGTTTCAGAGAAGTGCCTTGACTGCTTAAGGGGTCAGGTATTTAAGGCTTAGTCTGCATCCTCGTAGGCACACAGGCTGCCCAGGTGCACCCAGGTTGGTAACCAAGCAATGTACAGAAACAGAACCATCAGTGTCATCACCAAGGAAGTAGGCCGGATCATGGATTGTAAGCTCGAAGTTTGCAGGAGGAGGGGTCTCCCTTACCTGTCAGGGAAAAGGCCCCAAGCAACCTCTGCAGCTGCTATTTATTGACTGTGGCCAACACATGCTTCCTACTCCAGAACCCAAACCCCCACCCCCGACCCCCACTGGAGTTCCATAGCTGTTCAATTTCTAACTCCCAACATCTGCTCTTTAACAGCTCTTTAAGGTCCAGGGTCTGTTCTTTTTTTTTTTTTTTTTCTTTAAAATTTTTCCAAACTCTTTTATTGTTTTTGTTTATTTATTTATTTATGTTGGCCAGGGCCGGGTTTGAACACACCTCCAGTATATGTGTCTGGTGCCCTACTCCTTCGCCCAAGGGTCTGTTCTTTAATATGTTTCAAAGACTGTTAATATGTAATATGTTTCAAAGACCAATGCTTGTCTCTGCTAGCCCAATGTTTCTCAGCATTTCTCAGTATTTTTTTTTTTTTTTGCAGTTTTAGCCGGGCCAGGCTTGAACCCACCAACCCAGATATATGGGGCTGGTGCCCTACTTCTTGAGCCACTGATGTCTTCCGAGCCTTTCTCAGCATTTTCTTGTTTCAAAGGCCTCTGCTAGTCTGTACTAGCCCAAGGTTCTCGTTCCTACACAGAATTTTGTGGTTAGTTAGTTATACATCTTTGCTTAAGTAATTTTCCCACCTGGTATTACAGAAAGGTCAGTCTGGGGACAGTTGGTACTTCCTGGTCTATTTCCCAGGGAGTGAGTTAGTCAAGCAAAAAATCAATTAATACTTTCCCATCTATCTTGGGAGTCAGTCAGATTTACTCCATTTAGGTGAGGGCTTGCAGCCCAGAAATTTGCTAGGATTTAACTACTATTTTTCCACCAGAGTCTAGGCCTAACATTGTCATTGAGTCACAGTGACATGGCATCAATGTGGAGATGACAAAAATTGAAGGAAGGCAGGGGGGAGTGGAAGGAAACAGGTCCCTGAGAATGGCTCAGAGTCGGAGAAGATCAGCAACTCCAATGCCTAGCATTTGAGAAAGGAGAAAGACACGCATAATCCACTGAGAATATCACTGTAACTGAGCAAGAACCATTCCGGACTCCTTTCCTTTCCTCTTCCTCCTGATCTCCTTCTTCCTCACCCAATGTGAATCTTCACAGGTCAATCCTGAATGTCAACAAATATTGTGTGCAATGTTGAGAATCAACACACCGCCCTTCTGTGCCAGGATGCCTTAGAGGGGAAAGTCTTCCCATGTAAGAAGATGGTTCTCTCCTGGTCATAAAACTAGGGGCATGCAGGGATGATACACTCCTACAGGATGATGAACTAGTGATTGTCTGACCCTTCATCAGATCTAGGACCCCTTCCTGTTGAAGACCCCACACCCTGCAGCAGCGGAAAGCTCCTTTCCAGGGCACAGCCCCTCCCCCTCTGTGATCATATGCTGAGCTCAGCCCTCAGCAGTGGAGGACACAGAGACTTGGCCCTCAGTTCTGGACACAGACTGGACACGTCTGGCCACCGGGTACCAACCTGACTGTGTGAATGGCAAGGTGGCATGAGAGATTTTATTTGAAAAAAACCTCAGAATTCTAATGTGATGCTAGGCATGAGTGCCACTCAGAGGGGCCAGGCTTGGACTGCTCCTAGCTTCTGGCTCTGCTTTCCCCTTGGAGACTTGTAACCAGAATTCTGACCGTGAAAGGAGGGGGGCCCAACAGAAAGACAAAGATCAGACAATATGATGTATATGGTGGTAGGAGAATGAAGGGGTGGCTGAACTGTTAAATAGGGGACAGGAGTTGAAGGAGTCCCTGTGCGAAGCTGATATCCTAACAAATATTTCGGGAAAGAAGGTTGCTTGCTGCAGCTGAGGGGCAGGAGAATTCTAGAAATAGAGAGATCTAGTGTAAACACCCTGAGGCAGGAGCAGGCTGGGGAAAAGAAAGAGGCCTGTGTGCCTGCAGCAGAGCCAGCGAGCAGGACACAAGCAGAACAGGAGGTGAGAGAGGGCCTGGGGGAGCAGAGCACAGAGGCCCAGGCCTGCAAAGTAATTTTTCCTGTGTCTCAAGTGAAGTTTCAAAATGATGTATTTCTGGCGTGGCGCTCAACTGGCTAAGGCACCAGCCACATACACCTGAGCTGATGGGTTCGAATCCAACCTGGGCCCGCCAAACAACAATGACAACTACAACCAAAGAAAAAAAAAATGGCCGGGCGTTGTGGCGGGCACCTGTACTCCCAGCGACTTGGGAGGCAGAGGCAAGACACTCGCTTGAGCCCAGGAATCGGAGGTTGCTGTGAGCTTTATGCCACGGCACTCCTCCCAGGGTGACAGAAAAAAAAAGTCTCTGTCTCAGAAAAAAAAAAAAAGATGTATTCCCCCCTTGTTTTAAGTATACATGTAATTTTTTCCTTATTTCATATAACAATGCACTTAAGATATTGTATCTTCAGAACAGCAGAGAGAGGGAAGAAGCAAGGGGGGTGGGGTCTTGGTGTGTGCCACAACTTTTGGGGGCAAAACTCGATTGTAAGAGGGACTTTACCTAACAAATGCAATCAGTGTAACCTGGTTTCTTGTACCCTCATTGAATCCCCAACAATAAAAAAAAAAAAGAAGAAGGAAAAAAGATATGGTATCTTATATATTTTAAATATACAACAAGTTCCACTAAATGCCAGGAAGTACAGGGTTGTCCTACTCCTAGATGTGAAGACTCCAGGAGAATGTTTTGGGAGAAGTGAGAAAGACCCTTTAGGACAGTGGTTCTCAACCTGTGTGTTGCAACCCCTTTTTTCCATTTGTAACAACGCAGTAATTAGGAAGATTAAGAACCACTGCTTTAGGAAATACAAAGCTGGAGACACCTTTCTGATGGCTCAGCAGAAACGTAAAGAGACAGTGGAGAGGATTCTAGAGTTTGGGACCCGGGCTGCAGGAGCAGTGGAAACATGTTGGAGGGGTTTAAATCATGAGATGACATGACAAGGAAAGGCAGTGGGTGTGGACAGAGATGATAAGTAGTTCAAGGAACAAATCCTGGGACACTCCCACCTTCTGAGAATACAGTTCCAGAGACACCAGTGAGGAAACTGGTAAAAGATGAAGGTGACAACAAAAATCTAAAAGAAAGTGATTTCTAAGGTTTAGAGATATGTCCCCAAAGAAAAAGAGAAGAAAAAATGATCACCTGTGAAATAAGCAGATGACAGGAAGAGAAAGATGGAAGACGGAAATTTGAAAATGGGATTTAGACATACAGAGGTCACTTGTGGCTGAGAAAGAACAGTGGATGGTGAGTGAGCAAGCTTGACTGGAAGGGGAAAATTAAGAACTAGAAGCAAGATTTAAAGATTTAGGAGAGGGCCAGGCATGGTACTCATGCCTATAATCCTAGCACTCTCGGAGGCCCAGGTGGTGGATTGCCTTGAGCTCAGGAGTTTGAGACCAGCCTGAGCCAGAGCCAGACCTCGTCTTTAAAAAACAAAAGCCAGGCGTTGTGGCAGTTGCCTGTATTCCCAGCTACTTGGGAGGCTGAGGCAACAGAATTGCTTAAGTCCAAGGCAAGAGTTTGAGGTTGCTGTGAGCTGTGATGCCACAACACTGTACCAGGGGGCGACAAATTGAGACTGTTGCATAACGGCCATTCGGTGGTCGATGACAGGTTGGTAGAACCTGCTTTTGAAATAGTATAGGCCAAAGAATGACTACAAGCTCTTGATGGCAAGTAGCAAACTTCTTTATTTCTAACCAACTTAAATACCCAATTCTGCACGTATATACTATTAATCTATAATCATTCAATGACTTTAGGGGTCTTTTGCAAGAACTCAATTAGCCTTTCCCTAAAACCTGCTATTTTTTACTGATTAACTGATATACATTCTTCTAACTCTAAAAATAATAATTTCACAAAATATGTTTTGACTGTTTAACCTTTACCTGATATGTCACAAGGCCACAGCAGAGGAAAGAGTTGTATCTCCAGGATACACCAGGATCACCTGGAGGCAGAAACTCATTGTCTTGTTAAACCACAGCTCGCAGGTTCTTAAGACTTACTGAGGACATGCCTTGCATGCCTCAGCCTATGCCCTTGTCACTGAGGCTGGACTTTTACCTCTAAAGTCTTCAGACTTATTGGCTGCCTTGTCACTGGAGCTGGACTTTTACCTCCAAAGCATCCAGGCTTAATGACTTATTGTTTGAGTGCAGCCTAGGCTCTAGCATTACTGTGTAAAGCAAGAAACCGTCACTGCTCTCTCTCAAGCAGGTGGGCACAGAGACATATAGGCTTTTAGCCTATAGACTCTGTCTCAGAAATCAATCAATCAATAAATAAACAGGGGCTCAGCGCCTGTGGCTCAATGAGCTAAGGCGCCAGCCACGTACACCTGAGCTGGCAGGTTCGAATCCAGCCCCAGCCCGCCAAACAACAAAGATGGCTGCAACCAATAAATGGCTGGGTGTTGTGGTGAGCGCCTGTGGTCCCAGCTACTTGGGAGGCAGAGGCAGGAAACTCGCTTGAGCCCAGGAATTGGAGGTTGCTGTGAGCTG
>CAUYON010107018.1:0-10640 GCA_963573935.1 Arctocebus calabarensis
TACATGAGCAGGGAGCAGGGTAGTCTGAGAAGACCTTCCCCACACTCTGAGCCTGTACATGAGCAGGGAGCAGGCTAGTCTGAGAAGACCTTCCCCACGCTCTGAGCCTGTACACGAGCAGGGACCAGGGTAGTCTGAGAAGACCTTCCCCACACTCTGAGCCTGTACACGAGCAGGGACCAGGGTAGTCTGAGAAGACCTTCCCCACACTCTGAGCCTGTACATGAGCAGGGAGCAGGGTTAGTCTGCGAAGACCGGCCCTACTCTAAAGAAGGGACTCTGTGAGCGCAGGCCCGTGTGGGGCTACAGCGGAGCACCTCTCCAAGAGGGATATCGGCAGTGTGTGGTGTCACTGAATGGTGACAGGATCTGGACCAGCTCAGAGTACAAACCGCTTCCTGAAACCACCCTGGTTAACTGTACCCGGTGGAGAGTGGGGGTTGAGAAATGCACTGGAAGTTCGCTTTGCAACCCCCTGAATATCATTTGTACTTCTTTTTTTAGCACCGTGCTTATGTGAACTATATAATAAACGATACATGGTCCTCCTGTCACTATTTCAGAGGAGGTGTGCAAAAGGATGACAGCAAGGGAGAATGTGGCAAGCTATATTTAGCTGTTCTGGGGACTAGGGGTTTGAGTTAGCCTGGCTGTCCTGCACCCCTCGCCCCTTTTGCCTGTCTAAACGATGATGCCAGCTTTCCAGCACCTGAAAGTCCCTCCTCCCCAGCCAGGCTGTGACATCAGCTAGCATTTTCTTTGATAGCAACCCTTTGTTAGCTAGACGCAGAGCTGAAGTTTATCAGCTTTTCCCCAAGAAAAGTATGCGTCCTTATCTACTGATTCTGGATGTTGGAGATGGGACATACGGGTATAAATAATGGCAAAAGCTCTGAATGCCCTGGGGCTGGAGGGAGGTGACAGTATTGGTGTGTGTTGCTTCTAATTGAACGATCACTGACCACCTACAACATGCCAGGTATTTGCAGATACGAGGTAAATAAAACAGCTCAAGTCTCTGCCCACACGGTACCTACATTCTTGCTGTAAATGTTTTAAGGATGCTGAAAGTCTAAGGACAAGTCTCTCTTAATTGGGGCCCAAGATTTCAATTGCAGCTGATTATTTTAGGACAGGAATGCTATAGAAACAGGAGTAGAAGGCTGGGCGGGCGAAGTATACAGAAGCTTAGACATACATATGGGATACAGAGATCTATAAATGTGGATGTCTCTATCTATATAAGCCTCTAGTTACTATTATAGTCACAGTTACTACTATAGTTCACCACTTCTTGGAGAATAATTCCTACTGAAAATTAATTCCCTTCTGTGGCCCCCTCGTCATAGAAGCAGCTTCCACTGCTTTGTCCACTGTCCCTGAGCCCCGGGCCAGGGCAGGTTGTTCAGGAGGAGACACTTGACCCAAGCTGAGCTCGTCAGGTGCAGGGATGTCACGTTGGACAGCGCTCTAGTGGCTTCTAAACAACTGCCGTGAAGGTGCCCAGAGCTGCCCTAGTGTGTTACCAGTCTCATGGTTTTCCTAGTCCGAAGGTGGTTCCCTAATATCTGCCACCCAACTGTTATTTGCTTTCCTTTGGTTTCTTTTTGCTTTAATGAAGCCAGTTAGCACTGGTTTCTGTTGCTTGCAACTCAACAACCCTAACAGACATACTGCAAGACCCGGAGTTCACAGTGAGCAGCTTGCCTTGCAATGCTGTCTCAGCAACCCTGAGACCCCCCCTGCGCACACAGCACCAGCTTCTGGAGTGCTTCCTGCAAATCCCTTTAATCCCACTAAAATACAAAGTGACACGAAGACGAATTTGTCACCAGATAGGTCCACTTCAGACTCAGTTCAAGGAGGTTCCAATATTGACGTCCTGAAAGGGTCTCATTAGGAAGTTGTCTCAGCAGTAAAGAGGCTCCAGGGTGTGGGCTCTGAGCACAGCTGTTGATGGAGAAGATAATGGCAGCCTGGGCCCTTCTTTGCTGTGTGGTGTCAGTATACCTCACCTCAGCTGCACCATCATTTACCTGGAAAGTGAATCCTACAGGGGATGGAGTGCTTCACGTTCAGAAGCTTCTAGCAGCAGAGGGGTAGGACTGTGAGAAAGCTGGGCTGAGAGTCCAGGTACCTGAGTCCTGGGTCGAGTCCTGACAAACTGAGTGACATGGGTAACTTCATGCATCTCTCTTAGATTGCTAGATCTAGGTTATTCAAATGGAAACTTTTGGAAGGCAGGTTGGTATAGTAGCAATCAGAGAAACGTGACCTCTACTTCTGACTCTACCAGAGCTGTCCTCCAGGGCAAGTTGCTTTAACCATTCTGAAAGCCAGAGGTCAGGCACTTGGAAAGTATGTTGATGAGGACAAGTGCAGAGCTTGTGCTCAGTGTAATGCCTAGAACGTATTGAGTGCTGAGTACATGATGCTTCAATGGTTAATTGCGTGGGCCAATGGGCCAGGCCATGGTGGCCAGGTGCTTGGTCACATGCTTGTCCAGATGTTGCTGTGAAGGCTTATTAGATCTCGGTCTTCAGCCAGCTCTGAGTCCCTCCTTGTGTCAAAAACAATTCTGGTATTCCTGGCAGAGTGCATTCATCTCTTGCAGCCCAGCACAACTGACCAGCAGGCGACTGTGAGCTGGATAGAGTTTACCTTCCAAGTCCCCCACTCCTCATCTGTGTATTCTCCTCCCTGTACCCCTCCTCTCAAACCGCTCAAGCACACAAATAATTCACATCCCTTTTGGCTCCCACCTGCTAACAGTGGTGAGACAGCCAGGCCTCCCATGCCCATGACTGTGAGTAGACAGCCAGGCCTCCCACACCCACAGCACAGTGGAGCCTGCAACGCCACAGAAACAGCCTGGACGGGGGCAGACTGCTGGCCAGATGGGCTTCCTTGGTGCTTGGAATCGCCAAACCCCAAGACTGATCTGTCTCTCTCTCTCTTTCATACACACACACTTCTCCTTCCCTTTCATCCCGATCCTTTCCCCTGGAGACAGGTCTCTAACCAGGGAAACAGCCCAAGACTCAGGCATGAAGAGATTATGAGAAGCGTCTCAGAAGAAGTGAGGAACCCTCACCTCTTCGGGCAGAGGGGTGAAGCCTGAGCAGGCAGGACGCTTGGGTTTGCGTCCTGCATCCGACCTCACCTCTGTGTTCTGCAGTTTGTTCATGCAGACGGCGAAGTCTGTGTTCATCTCAGAGGATGCTGATGAGGGTTAAATGGGGCTGCACGTGTGAGTGCTCAGACAGCGCCTGGCAGATACCGAGCTCTCAATAAGCTTCCGTGTCCCTGTGGTTGCTACTCTCCCATGTCGGCTTCACTAGGGTTTCCATGGCAGACATCAGTCCTGGCCTTTCCCACTGTTCTAGGCCCAGGCCAGGGCTGACGTTACTGTTCTGTCCTTTCATTTGTTTACTCCTCATCCCAGGATGTGCTAGGCACTGCTTAAGCACCTAGTGCATACACCAGGGCACAGCACAGGCACCTACCTCCCTGGAGCCTACACTGCAGTGGGGGCTGATGGCGGCAAGCCTGATTACAGACGACCCGGTGTGTTAGCAAGTGAGAAATTGCTAACCTAGGGTCGGAAGGACTAAGGGTGGTCAGCAGGCCTCACGGAGAAGGGGTAAGTGAGCAAAGCTTGGAGGAGGCGAGGGGGCAGGTCATGAGATATTCTGGGGTTAGAGTTCTAGGCTAAGGAAACAGTCAGTGGAGAGACCCTCATGCTCAGCGTGTGTCCCAGCAACAAACAGGAGGCCTGTGTAGATCCTATAGGGCCTTGGAGGTCACCAAAGGCTGGGGTAGGTGGGACAATAGCCACATCCCAATTCCAAATACCTGTGAAGGTATCGCCTTACACAGCAAAGCCACTATGCAGAAGTGGTAAGTTACAGATGCTGGGATGGGGAGACAGTACTGGATTATCTGGGTGGGCCCAATGTGGCCACAGCTCCTTAGAAGACGGAGGCAGGAGAGTCAGAGCCGGAGAAGGAAAAGGGATGGTGGGAGCAGCGGTCAGAGTGACGCGGCCACCAGCCAAAGGGGGTGGAGGGTTACGACACAAGGAGAGAGGTCCTAGGTCAGAGTGACAGACGTGGCCACGAGCCAAAGAGGGTGGGACGCCCCTACGACACAAGGAGATGGGTCTTAGGTCAGAGTGACGTGGCCATGAGCCAAAGGGGGTGGGGATGGGGTTCCTAGGACATAAGGAGAGAGGTTCTAGGTCAGAGTGATGCAGCCCACGTCCCTAGTGGGACACCCACTAGGACACAAGGTGACGGGGTCCTCGGTCAGAATGACGTGGCCGCAAGTCAAAGGGGCTGGTGAACAATTGTTTGCAATGTTGTGAGAGAACCAAGTGGAGATGGTAAGGATCCTGTTGGACATACACATTCAAGAGGGATCAGACAGAGGGATTCAAGACAGAGTCTGGGGATCAGCAGCCGACAGATGGTACCCAGAGCCGGAGGCTGAAAGTTGTCACCAAGGCAGTGTGGGCAGAATGAGAAGGGCCCAGCAGGGCACCTGCAGGTGCCAATGAGGAGACCGTGATACGTTTCTTACAGCCAAGATGGAGTGTGCGCAGAGGAGTCATCAGCACACAGGTGCTGTTGGGAAGTCAAGTGTGACAAGAAAGGGCAGATCATAAACCAAGTCAATGAGGGCAGGTTTGCATCACCGGTCAGGAACAGAACCCACTTCCCTTCCCATCCTGAGTGCTCGCTGGTAGGTGGGAGGTGGGTGGACTGGCTTCCGTGGCAGACGTGGGGATATTTAGAGAGGCCAGGATACATGATTATGAAGCAGGGACCTCAGATATGGCAAAGACATCGGACTTGTAACAAGCATCTTTCTAGTAAAAAAAAACATTTAGTTTCATTTTCAGTCACTTGAGGCTGGGAAAATTAACATATCTGGTTCAGAGGGGAGGAAGCAAGTAAAACCCCACGGGTAAAACTTAACCCCTTCACGGTAATCCAAAAGCTGGGAGAAGAGACCCTTGTTTTCCGACTGGACCCCTCTTGGAATCCCACAGTGGTCACAACTTGCCTGAAGACGGGGCTCGAGTTACTTGTCTGTTTCCAAGAAACAATGAGTTCCCTGACCTCTGTCCAGGCCTCTGTATTCTTCTCCACTCCACACTCCCTGAAACAAACTCCTCCTCTCTCACTGGTCCAGGCTTAGGTATTGCACCATGGCGTCCCCCCAAATTCATGTGTTGAAAATTCAATCTCCAAAGCAACAGTGTTGGGAGACGGGGGTCTTCTGGAAGGTGTTTAGGTCATAAGTAGATTAATACCATTACATAAAAAGTTTTTAGACTGCTGGCACCCAGATTGGCACCTGAAGCCCCAGCCAAGACCAGGTGACAGGTGGGTGTGAACAGGATGGCCCTGGAGCATGGGTGCCCCCTAGGACTGCAGAAATAACCCAAGTCAACACAGGGCAGGGCTGGATCACCGGTCAGGAACAGAATCCACAACCCTTCCCATCCTGAGTGCACAGAGTAATGCCTTGAATACATCGATGCCATTATATAAAAAGATTTGGGGGAGCATCTGGCCCCTTTTTAGTGTTTCTGACCCAGCGTTCCTCCCCTGGGACAGGTATGGCCTTCAGGGCACCACTGTGGCAGCAAAGAGTAGTCCTCACAGACACTGAACTGGCCACCGTCTTGATCTCAGACCTCCCAGGCTCCAGAACGGTGAGAAAATAAATACCTATTTTTTATAAATCACTTAATCTCCAGGATCCTGTTATAGCAGCACGAAATGGCCTAGGATATATTACAAGCCAAATTTGATGTCATCTGCAGGAAAATAGAATTAGAAAAATAATCCGAGGTTAAGTAAGACGAGAAACAATGTTGAGCTGAAAGGAAAGGTTTTGGAAGTTTCCGCCTCAGGTCCGTCCTGGGGTGGGGATCGGGGAGGGGGCAAACGTCACAGCTGCTGGGCCGGGACAGTGATGACATGATGGTGTGGACAGTGCAGGCAGTGTGACTGATGGGCAGGGGACACCGGGCTTCAGTGTCCTGGAGATAATAGGGGGAAGGAGGGAGCCCGTGCCCAGCATAGAGGAAGCAGCTGCCTTCACTGCCAGCCGCGTGGCTGCCATGTGATTTCGGCCCTTCTGGTATTCCAAGAGACGCCAACTCAAATTATTTTCAACACATCTGAGGGCTTGTCATCTCCCATGGGATGTCAGTTTGAAGGAAGGCTGAACGGTGAAGAAAAGGAGCATGACCTTTTAAATCAGATGATGTAGATTTTATCTTAACTCCACTTCTTCCCTAATTGAGTAATCACAGGCAATCTTCTTAACTCTCTGGGCTTTTGTTTCTTGTCTTGATGATAATAGATACTTTATGGACTTGGTGATTAAGAGAACTAAGATAATATATCCACCAGTTAATGAATATTAATCAAGCCAGACACATAGATATTGGGCATAGAGAGAATGAACGATACAAACTCTGTCCATATAGAGTTCAAGTGTAGGACGGGAGGGAGGAAATGTGTGGGGCTCTCGGGGTGCGTGGTCATGGACGGTTTCCCATCACCAAGAAGGGTCTATGTTTCCATCAGGAAGTAGGAGCGAGCCAGTTAGGGGAGGGTGTTCTAAGTATTTGCAAAGCTCTGGCACCAAGCAAGCATATAGGTTTTGGGGGAAATGCATTTCTTTCTTTTTCTTTTCTTTTCTATAAGACAGAGTCTCACTCTGTCACCCTGGGAAGAGTGCCGTGGCATCATAGCTCACAGCAACCTTAAACATCCTGGGCTCAAGTGATTGTTCTGCCTCAGCCTCCCGAGTGGCTGGGAGTATAGGCACCTGCCACAATGCCCAGCTACTTTTTCTATTTTTAGTAGAAACTGCATCTTGCACTTGCTCAGGCTGGTCTTGAACTCCTAACTCAAGCAATCCACCTGCCTCCGAGTCCCATACTGCTGGGACTACAGGCATGACCCACCACACCTGGCTGGATCTACATTTCTTAGATAGTCTTTACGTGGTTGATAAGTGATATTAACAAGTGTTCACATGTATTTCGTACCAAGCAATGTGATAAGCGCTTTATATGCATTACTTCGTTAATCATTGCAACCTATGACATAGGTAACTAGCATTCCCAGCTTAGTACCAGAGATATTAGAGCTTGGAGAGGTTAATAAGTAACTGCATCATGACATAATGATAATTGTATTAAGTAAGTTCATGCAGCTTAGAATTAATCGGGAAAGATAAAAAATTACAGGCTAATCACCACACTAATAGATGTTTGTAGGTGTCCCTGGGAACTAGCATGAGAACCACTTGGATTCCTTACAGCTCAGGTTTGATTAAACAATGGGCTTGCTGACACGTGAGGCTGGGAAACGCAGAGCTCCGAGTGTGCACAAGTGGGGCTGTCTCCGAGCATTCTGACAGCAGCTCCACTCCCTTCAGCTCTGTAGTTCCCAACAGTTTGTCACTTGTCCGTGGTGGCCTCGGCCATTTGTGGCAGTGCCACGAGGCAGTCAGCAGAGCCAATTCTGTTGCAGGAGTGGAAGCTCATGTGGGCAAAGCTGGAACATCCCATTCCTGCCCCAGGAGGACTGAATGGTAACCAGCACCAAAGGGGCTGATGTTTAGAGCGGCCACCCTGGTCAGAGCAAGAGAGAGTGGAAAGAGTTCTGGACGGTGTTCTGAAGCTGACAGTTGTATTAAAAGGGGATGAGGGAGGGAAAGAAACTGGAGTGTACATGTGTTGCAGAAACCCCAGAATGGGATCCTTCTTGCTCTTGAGGGTCTGTGCACAATTAGAAACTCTGCCCGTCCTCTCCCTGCCTCTGTGGACCCTGATAACGAGTCTGCATCTGCTCCGGGACTGGTCCCTTCTGGACCACTGAGGTCCCTGGAGAAGACGGCTGAGTGTGCACGGACCAGCCCTGCGGCAGGCCTGACCCATGGCTATGTTCTTAGTCCCCGTACAGTGCTGGGCACATGGTGGCTCTCAGCGACACCCAGGGAACAGAGAGATCAGTCCATCTGCTCAGTCTGTAACTGCTCCTGAGGGACAGAGGATGCTATTGTGAAGGGGCCCTTTGAAGACAACAAAGACATGCCTTGAACTTACAGCTCTGCTACTTTACTACATACGAGCTCTGGGCATATTTATCTCCTGTCTCCCTTGTACAAAGGGAATAAAAGCCCTTCTCTTCTACTAGGTTGTCTTGAAAAAGCTGACACTCGCCTCGCACCCAGCACAGGGCCTGCTACATGAGGGCATTTGCTACCACGTGTTTCTTCCTTCCTGGGTCCTTTCAGATGGCCGTGCACGCGACTCTCGTATGATGCTCCTAGGAGGGCACCAGCCAGTGAGGGTTAGCGCGTTTGGAGAGCAGGCCGAGGGCGGTCTGAGATGCGCCATGGTTGTCTGAGTTCCGCTCATTCCTGGCAGAGTGTGTGGGAATGAACCAGGACGCAAGTGACGTGCGGTGAGCAGCAGGGCCAAGGCTGCCACAGGTGTAACCAGCCAGCGGAAGGTGAGGAAGGGCACGCACCTGTGTGCGCAGATGTGCGACTTTCAGAAACTGCGAGAAGCCCCTCCCATCTCTAGCTGTCCCCACTGCCCCTTTAAACTGACTAGCTGCAGCAGTACTAGAAGTGAGCTTGGCTTCCAAAAACCACAATGGGAAATTAATCTAATAAGAACCGAGGATTAAGCAAATACCTCTGGGTAAGAAGCTGTGGGCAGAGAGCGGGGCTCTGCCGGCTTATTGGTCCTGCTCGCTCTGGGGGCAGAGCCCTGTCCCCTCCTCCCCGCTTCTCCCTCAGCATGGAGGCCAGGTACCGGGGTCTGCTCTGAGCCTATTCCAGTTGCCTAGGAAATGAGATCCTGGCAGGGTGGCTTCCAGGAGGTGTGTGGGTACAAGGACTTGCAAATGAGGGGGACAGGCTGGAGAGTGTCACCCAAGATGCACACACAGGGAATGAGGTCAGACGGGGGGCACTCATCAGGAGCCCTCTCCCCACGATGGGGCAGCTGCTTAACTGATGGCATTAACATACCCAGAGGTAGAACCTGACAGCCTAGAGTCGCAGGAGAGAAACGGAGGCTAAGGATGAGTTTTTGGTGGCAAAATAATAATAATCAACGTCTAGTATTTATTGTTTATTTTGAGGTTTGAAAAATAATGAAATATGATAGCTACTGGTGATCTGATAGCACGTGAAGGCTTGGACACGTGCCAGGCTGTGTGTGAGGGACTCCAGACGTGCCGTCTCCTGTCAGGCTCAGCGTCCCTATTTAGTTAGCCCACTGCCCAACGTTTACTGTTAGTAATGACAGCTAAGCCTTGGAGAGATTTTACCACATTGTGGCACCATGTTAAATGCTGCCTGTGCAGGGGAGGCCTGGCGGTCAGGAGGGCAGCTCCAGGTGGTCTGCTTGGACTCCCATCCCACCTGGGTGGACACTCACCCACTTGCTCTCTTGAGCCAGTGACATTTTTGTGCCACGGTTTCCTCTATTGTCCACTGGGGATGGTATTAGTGTCTGTGCTGTGAGATCTTGTAAGGCTTAAATGTATCATTTCCTGCAAAGATTAAGACGGTTCTCTGGTGCACAGAACGTACTCAGCAAATACAAACGCCGTAATGAAGATGGAAATGAGATGGGCCCATCAGGCAATTGGATCAGTACACAGGTTAAGCACAGAAAATCTAGGAATAAACCCCACATAAGCCAGTTGTCCATTTGGCACTGCTGTGCCTCTGGGTGTGTTATTTAGCCTAATCAACCTCATCTGTAAAATGAACGGCGGTGAGGTTAAATGATAAAATACACGAGAAAGGGCTTGTAACAGTGGTTAGTACCTTGGAAGTGTTTAATAAATGTTAAATGGCATAGATATAGCAGAATTAAAATGATGAATGAACCCAAGGAAATGCTACCTGGTAAAGTCTCTCGGCAGGCAGCCTTGCCTGGTGCCACCTCAACCTGGCCTTGCTCAAATTTCTGCACTTTCTCAACAAATATTTATAAACAGCATTATGTGCCAGGGGAAATAGGATGGGAAGGGGGTCAGATGTCACCCTGGAAAGAACAGAATAAAAGAGAAATCTGGCATTCCTATAGATTGCAAAATGTATTCTCTGCCCAGAGTGACATGTTTGTCCCCTAGTAAACAAAAGCAGGGAAGACAGTAGAGACGCTTTCAGTTTTAGGCATCAATCTCAGATGAGAATTCTGCAGGGTCAGTGAAAGAGGCAGAAACCTGCCCCAGTCCCATGGAGGTGCAAAGTCTCATCATGAAGCTGGCTGGGCAGCCCATCTGTGATACTTCTGCCATCTTGAACTTCAGCCATCACAGCTTTAGCCACAGGCATTGCCAGGTGCTTCCCAAACACAATTACACTTCATTTTCCCACAGGACCTTATGAGGGAGGAAACAGTATGATCCCTCTTCACAGAAAAAGCAAGCTAGAGAGGTTACTTTCCCATCTTTCCCATGGCCAAGGAACACCCAATAAGTACTCAACATTGAAATGCAGGTCTGAACGACCCCAGGGACACACTGCCACCTGCAGGGCGGCACGCAGCCCGGAACACAGTAGATGCTCACAGGTTTTTTTTTTTT
>CAUYON010107023.1:0-30602 GCA_963573935.1 Arctocebus calabarensis
TCTTTATATAGTGATCAAGGAAATGCCATGAAGGATATCTGTAACAGTATGATCAAAATATTTTTGAATGTATATGAATCGTGCCCTGTGATTGCACCAATGTACATAATTATGATTCAATAAAATTATTTAAAAAAAAAAACCTACCTAAGGAGTAATAATGAACACTGTTTGGGGGATGGGCACATCAATAGCCTTGGCTTAAAAATTATAAAAGCTGTCTATGTAATAAAATTATTTGTACCCTCTTAATGTTTGAAAATAAAAAAATGCCATGATTCAAACATATATTTTCTTTAAATTTAAAAACACACATAGGTTGCTCATGCTCTATTTATTTATTTTTGATGTTGTTGTGATTGCCAAGAGGATCTTCTTTATAAAATATATTCCCAGGCCACTATAACCAAGAGTTTTTCCCACACATTCTTCTAGGATTTATATAATTTCATGTCTTAAATTTAAATCTTTTATCAAGCATGAGTCAAATTTTTTAAGTGGTGAGAGATGCAAGTCCAGTTTCAGTCTTCTACCTGTGGCTAACAAATTCACCCAGTATGATTTGTTGACTAGATTTACTTTGCCCTGGGGTATGCTTTTGTTTGGTTTATTTAAGATCAGATGGCAATATGCATCTGGTTTCGTTTCTAGATTTTCTATTCAATTCCATAGATCTGAATTTTTATTTTTGTGCCAGTACCATGCTGTTTTCATTTCTGTAGAGTAACCTGAAGTGTGGTAACATAATGTCTCCAGATTTGTTTTTATTTCTTTGAATTGCATTAGCTATTTGGAATTTTTTTTCTGGTTGCATGTGGAGTGAAGTACTATTTTTTCAAGTTCTTCAGAGTATGATCTTGATGCTTTTATGGGGATTGCATTAAATTTGTAGTTTGCATTGGGCAGTATAGACATTTTAACAATGGCCAACAAACACATGCAAAAATGCTCATCATCCCTAAGCATCAGAGAAATGCAAATCAAAACAACCTTGAGATATTACCTAACCCTGGAGAGAACAGCCCACATCACAAAAGTCCCAAAGCTGCAGATGTTGGCATGGATATGGAGAGAAGGGAACACTTTTACACTGCTGGTGGGGTTGCAAACTAATACAGTCTATTTGGAAAGAAGTATGGAGAATTCTCAAAGAGATAAAAGTAAACCTTCCATTTGATCTTGCAACCCCATATTAGGTATCTATCTGGAAGAAAAAAAAAAAGAAAACATCATTATCATTTCACCATAAAGGAGTTTGCAGTAGAATTTTATCACAGCTTAGTTCATCTTCACCAAGATGTGGAATCAACCCAAGTGATCATAAGCCAATGAATGGATTAATAAACTAGGGTATATGCATACCTAATGCTATTCAACCATAAAAAGATGGAGGCTTTACATCATTTATATTAACCTGGATGGAGGTGAAGAACATTCTTCATAGAACAGAAATGCAAATATCTACTGTACTTAATACTAATATGAAGCCAAGAGATAAATAATACTACATGCCCACCTGAGAGAAAAACACAATTAAATTCAAGTGGGAAGAAGGAGGGAGAGGAGAGTTGGGAGAGGGAAGGAGGAAGTGGGACTGTAAGTTCTGACCTAATGGGCACAACGTAAGGATATATAGAACACCCCCTGGGTGAAGGGCTCACGTACAACGTGGACTTTACCTAACAAACACAAACAATGTAACCTATTCATTTGTACCCTCATATTAATCTGAAATTTAAAAAAACACACAAATAGGTAAATGCAGCATAGTGAAAAAAGATATTTCATCATAGTAACCAAAAGAAATCTAAGTAGCCTTAATAAGAAAATATAAACATGTGAAAAATCATTACTAGAGATTGACATTTTATAATGGAAAAAGAGTCAATCCAATAGGAAAACATAAATATTATAAACATATATATTTCTCATATGAAAAGCCCCAAAATACATGAAGCAAAAACTGAAAGAATTGAAGAGAAAAACAAAAATTGGCTTTTTGCATAGAGCAACAAAATTGAATACACTTTAGCTAGACTGTTAAAAAAGAGAAATAATAAAGACTTAAATATTATGCTTTTAATTATAAATATAACAAAAACAACAACTAGAAGATATTGGAGACTTACAAAAACTTTAACCCAACTGTACAGAACATATATAGAATACTCTAACAACAGCAGAACACTCATTCTGCTAAAGTATACATGGAAAATTCCATAGGATATGTGATAGAAGTGTCAATAAATTCAAAAGGATTGAAGTCATTCAAAGTATTAAAATCATAAGGAAATGAAATCAAATATAGTTGATTCTTGAATAATGGGGGCACTGAACCCCATTCATTTGAAAATCTGTGTATAACTTTCAATTTCCCCAAAACTTGGGTACTGCCCAGCATAGTGGCTCACACCTGTAACTCTAGCACTTGGGAGGCTGAGGCAGGAGGATTGCTGAGCTCAGGAATTCAAGACCAGCCTGGGCAAGAGCGAGACCCTATCTCCAAAAATAGCCAGGTGTTGTGGCGGGAGCCTGTAGTCCAGCTACTTGGGAGGCTGAGGCAAGAGGACCACTTGAGCTCAAGAATTTGAGATTGCTGTGAGCTGTGATGTCATTGCATTCTACCAAGGACAATGAAGTGAGACTCTATCTCCAATAAATAAATAAATTTTTAATCACTCACACTTTCATATGAAGACTAGATCACAACTATGGCCCAAGATGGAGGAGGGATGAGGTGGGGGATGAAAGGGTAGAGGTGAGGTCAGATAAAAGGAGGGTAAATGGTGGGATCACACTTATGGTGTTAATGCAAGGATACATGTTGTATCTATTAGTATAAAGTATAAATGTCTTAACACAATCAAGTAAACGAGATGAGGTATATATTAACCAGTGTGATGTAAGCATTCCTAGCTCTATATGAAATCAGCATAATGTACCCCATAAAGGCATTAATGTATACATGAGCTATGCTTATGATTTAATAAAAAAATAATAACAAAAAAATCTTGAATACTAATAGCCTATTTTTGACTGAAAGCTGCATTGATGTCATACTTGATTGACACATATTTGTACGTTATATGTATTATACACTTATTTTTAGAATAAAGTGGAGAAAAAATGCTATTAAGATCATAAGAAAAAGTGTTTAATAATCATTAAGTGGAAGTGGATCATTATAAAGGTCCTCATACTTGTCTTTATGTTGTGTAGGCTGAAAAAAGGAGCAAGTGGAGGGATTAGTCTTGGTGCCTCAGAGGTGGCAGAGATGGAGCAAAGTCCATGCCTAAGTGAACAAGCATACTTGAAACCAGTGTTGTTTGCGGGTCAACTGCACAAAAGAACATTTGGAAATTTCATAAGTATGTGGCAAAAAAAATTTTTATTAAATCATAGCTGTGTATATTAATGCAATTATGGGGTGCAATGTGCTGATTTTATATACAGGTTTTATACTTCATTCAAATAGTAATAGAAAACTTTTTTGCTACAAGGAGTTACTCATTTGGGGCACTCTTGTGAACAGAACACAGGGACCAGATGTCTCCAATACCTTTCAAGATAAAGGTTGTGAAATGGACTGAATTTGGTAAATGTAGTGAATGTATGTATAGACAGCACACCTTTCATGACCAGGAAACATGAAGGATTTATTGCACAGGTGAAAAAAAAGTATTAATAGATCCAGATGTTCTCATTTCTTTTCATTGTACCTTGGATTAGCAAAATCCTTATGCTAAAGCTACTATTTTAGTGGATGCTTTGCAAAAAGTTGTAAGTACTTTTAATATATTCATGTAAGTACAGCACAGTATCATCATGTTAAAATTGAAGGATGTGTTCAGCCCTATCATTCTAAAGTGCAATGGCTATTGCAGAGACAGGTGTTAGCAAAATTTTATCTCTGCAAGAGAAGAAAGTCAAATTTTATGAAGAACAGAATCAGCAGTGAATTATTGAAAGAAGGTTTCTATAGGAATGCAGAATGTGATATCATGTCAATCAAAACAATGAGTATTTGGGAAGTAAAACTAAGTATATATGACATGTGGCAAAAATTCAAGTATTTCTAGAAAAACTATCTTTTTTAAAATACTTCTTCAAAAGGAAATTTTGGATGAACATTTTCCCCAATTAATAAGCAGAATGATATATGTAAATCATTTGAAGAATACATGCTATTATAACCCTTTTAATTGGAAAATACAATGAAAGTTTCCCTGACTTTGAGAATCATGACATCATATTCAAATTAGCCTTTCAGTTTCACTTAGTTGTTATGACCAAGATACCTAGAGAACTACAGATAGAATCGATTGAGCTCTCAGAAAGTGACATTTTGAAATCACTGTTTGATGCTAAGAAAGGTCCATTTGAAATATGGAAAATGCACTTTTGGCAACATGGCTGAACATTAATGAAGAGAGTGTGGTACTGGTTTAAGGTTATATATATAGATCTATGGAATAAAATTGAGAGTCCAAAAATAGATTATTACCTGTATTATAAATTGATTTTTGGAAATTCAAAGATGAAATGAGATTCTTTTGGACAAATAATGCTGAACAATAGGATATCCACATACAAAAGGATGAAGTTAAGTCTCTACTTTATATCATATAGAAAATTAATTAAATGAATCTTTGAGCTAAAACCATAAAACTCTTAGAAAAATGTAGGAATAAATCTTCATGATCTTCAGTTAGGCATTGTTTTTCAAATTATCACATAACAGAATAAACAGGCAAATTGGATATCCTCAAAATTAAAAATTAAAGGGCACCATCCAGAAAGTAAAAAGATCACCCATAAAAATGGTAAAAAATATTTGCGAATCAATAAAAAATTTGCAAATCATATATTTGAGAAGGGATTCTGATCTAGAATGCATAAGTGTATTCATAATTCAATAATAAAAAAACAGTTTATCCAATTAAAAACTGGCAAAAGGTTTAAATGGCACATTTCTCTAAAAAAGATATACAAGTGTCCAATGCACTTATAAAAAGAGGGTCAATATCATTGGTCATTAGTGTCACACAAATCCACAATGAGATACCACTTCACACATATTAGGATGAGAATGTGGGAAAATTGGAGCCCTTAAACATTTCTGGTGGCATTGAAGATGGTGCAACTACTTTGAAAAACAGTTTGATAGTACATTAGCATGCTAAACAAAGATAACACTGTGCAACTCCACTTTTAGGTGTTGATCTAAGATGAATAAAAATATATGTCCATACAGAAACTGGTATATGAGTGTCATACAGCCATTATACAGACTACCCAAAAAGGGATAACAACTTAAATATTCAATGACAGACAGACAATTCAACTGATGAATAGACAACATGTGACTTAGCCATATTAGAGAATATAATTCTATAACAAAAATAAATGAAGTACTGACATATGGATGAACTTCGAAAACAATGTATTATAGAAGCCACACATACCCCCCACACACCTATTGTATGACTTCATTTAATCCATAATAAACAAATCAATAGATACAGAAAGTAGGTTTTTGGCTTCGAGGGGCTGTTGGGAGGGGAATGGGCAGTGACTGCTAATGGGCATGGGGCTTGTTTCGAGGTGACGAAAACGTTCTAATTATAGTGGCTGAGCAACTCTGTGAATACACTAAAACCAGTGAATTGCATAACTTAAGTTAATAGCTTTTATGTTACTTGGATTATATCTCAAAGCTGTTATCAAAAAAATGTTACTTTATATGTTTCATGGATATGCTTGGAGAGGGAAGAGGAGAAATGCAAAAAGTCAATTCAGAAACAATCGCAGAAATTCAGATGAGGGATGATGGTGGCCAGGACCAGGGGTGATACAGTAGTAGGTAGACTCGGAAAAAGGGAGTTTAAAAAGCATTTTGATGTCGTATGTAATATCAACAATATTAACCTATATTAATTAATACCTTTTTATTTTATTGGCTCTGTGCTAAACTCTTTAAAAATATCACTTCCTAACCCCAACGACGGGTTAGGAAGTGTAGTCAGTAGTATTTTTACTTACATTTTATGAAGAGGGAAAACTGATACAGAGAGCCGAAGTCAGAAGCTTAATAAAATAGCTGGCATAATTTTTGAATGGAGCACCATTGTAGGCCATATCAGCTGACCCTAATTCTAATTTGGAGGCTTCTTAACTGATTTTCATCACGGTACTTTAACACTAACACACACTCTTATTTTATGCATACTCTGACATTATGGCTGCTGTGGTCAGAGATCAGGTGTAAATCCACAGGATGGAACTAAGCCTACTTCTTCAGACCTCCTCCCCTTTATGGAACAAAGGGATAGAAAACCCCAGATTATCTACTCCTGTCTACCTCAGATACTCTCAGCCTTCCACTACCACCTTCTTTCAACTGACCAGCGCTAATTTCATTTTACACTTTACCTCTTTTTATGCCAGTCATAACTAGAGGCCACAGACAAATGGATTCCCCTTTAACTCCCTGGGGTCTCTTCCATAAAGCTCTGTATATCCTCCGTTCTTTCCTTTTCTTCCTTCCTTAACTGGTGAATCTTTTCCATTCTGCCTGTTGGAATTTGTAGTTCATTCTCAGGAAAATCTCCAACTTCTTCAGTCTCTCCTTTGAACGTTTTCTTCATCGTCTTGCTCCTAATGAAACTTTATTTCTTGTCTCTTCTTTCTGCTTTCCTTTTAATGATTTCATCTAGACTTACTTACATCATTGATACTCATAACTTCCAAAGAACTCTCTTTCAAAGTCAATGAGTCTATTATCTCCCTCTCTCTCTGTCTCTTTCTTTTTGCTTCAATATTCTCTGAGCTAATATCTCTGCCTTCTAAATCATTATATCTTTATAATGAGTCTCACTCATCATATCTTTTCTATACCTTCTACAATCTATTTATAGGACAGCCAGAGAAATCTTTCAAAAACATAAGGCAACCATCTTGTCACTCCTCTGCTCAAAGATCAAAGAATAAGCCAAATTTCTTATAATAGTTTTCTACATATTTATTGCTTTTCTGACCTGTTTAATACCTCTGGGTCACTATCCTCTTTGTAAAACCTCCAGGTAAAACTCCATGGCAGGACACATAATTTCCAGAACCATTTTGCCTTAGAGATTGGCCTCACTCATTCATTTTCTTTTTAAAGATCTTTTCTTAAATGACCCCATTCTCAGTGAGGCCAACTCTAACCACCTTATTTAAAATTGGAACTTTCCTGCTTCCACAAACCAGACCCTCTTGATTTTCCTTACTCTGCTCAACTTTTCTCATTTTTCAGAATGCTTAGAGTTTAAAATGTTATCCTTTATAGTCCTTCATTATGTTTATTGCTTGTTTTCATCTCCATCTGTTAGAAGAAAGTTCCCTTAGGGAAGAAATTTTTGTTTGGTTCCCCATTATATCCCAAGTAATAACTAGAACAATTTCTTCACAGAATAGGTGCTTAATCAGTATTTGTTGAGTGAATATATAAATAGATCTATGTCTACACAGATTATTTACTGAAGAATAGAATCACATATTTACTGAATTATTTACTGAAGAATAGAATCACATATTCTTGATATCTTTGAAAATATACAATTAAACCTTGATCCCAAGTCACTGTAGACGAGGAGAAAAAAGTTAGATTTATTTTTAGCAGACAACAAATAGTATCTATAAAACTAGGCAGATATACCCCAGGATAAATCCTGTATCAAATCCACTATAACTAACTCCAAAATCTTTGCTTCTTTAGAACTTTTTGATATAGTAAATTAGTCCACCTGAGAAATTTATTCTTGCACAGTTATTTTCTGTACTATTTTTCTTTTTGTTTTTGTATGGAATATCAGGTTTCTTTGCTATATTTTTTTCCTGTGCATCTTATATTCTCTTTATCTTACTATTTTTCTTCATCTTCCTGTTCATTATATTTTCATGTGGAACTTTCTTTGCCCACTTCCTGAATTCTTTCTCAAATTAGGTATTAGGTTTTGTAAACTCTACCTTTCTACCCTGTCCATATAGGGTTATTTAAGGCTGTTATGGTTTAGATACCTTCTGTGTACCAAACTCTGTCTTAGGCTTTGTGGAACATTCCCAAGGAAATAAAAATGTGTTCTGTATTTGTTGATGCTTCCTTACTTGCAAGTGATAGTAACTCAACTTGTATTGTTTATCAAACCCAGAAGGTTAAATAATCTGCTTGTTGCATATAGTGGTCCTGGGCCTTAGAAATATCTCAATCAGGGACTCCAATACCATAAGGACCCTCTATTTTTTAGTTTCACCTTTCTTGGGAGGTGCATTTCATTTGCTTTCCCTGCAGTTTTGCTTTGTTCGCATGGTAGGAAACCTAGCTATTGACAACTCACAAATTTTATATGGTATGATTACTGAGACTATTCTCATGGTATCTTTGGCACAAATGCTATATGAGGTCTGAAGTTACCATCACACACTTACATTGGAAGTACTGTATAAACTGCTCAGTAAGGTTTCATAATCATGGTATGTAAGTGTCTCACAACTGTGTTCGTGTCAACGTATAATGGTGTCTTGCTGAGTGGTATTCATTAGTGTTGCCGCGTGTTTTTGTGTGCCATGGAGAGAATGCTGAAGCTCCAATTGGAGAAATAAATTTCTTGATGAACTTGGCAAAAGTGGAAGTGAAATGAGGGACATGTTAGTACAAGTTTCTGGGGATAATGCCCTGAAGGAAGCGGATGTGTACAAATGGATCAAATATTTTTCTGAAGGGAGAGAAAATGTCACTGATGAAGAGAGGTCAGGGTGACTGTTAATAAGCAGAAGTGATAAAAACATTGAAAAAATTTGTCAAATTGCATGTCAAAATAATTGGCTGACTGTGAGAAGTATAGCAGACCAAGTAAACATTGATAGAGAGACAGGAAAACCTTAACTGAAAATTTTGGCTAACAACTCATGGCTCTTGTGTCGCAATAGAGCACCAGCTCACACGGTGCTGTCTGTGAGATAGATAATTTTTAACCAATAAACAAATAACTGTTTTGGAACACCCTCCCTACTCACCTGACCAGGCCTCCAGTGACTTTTTTCTTTACCCAGAGAGAAAGGAAATATTGAAAGGAAGATCTTTTGATGACATTCAGGACATCAAGGGTAAAAAGATGATAGCTCTGATCAGTATTCCAGCTAAAGAGTTCCAAAATTACTTACTCTGAAGGGTGGACTAGGTCCTGGCATGGGTGCATAGCTTCCCCAGGGGAGTACATCATAGTGATATTCAGCAATGACATATGTAACACTTTTTTCTGGATGAATTCAATTGTCAAACCTCATACGTCTACAGGACAGGGCTCATCATTCTAATTGGGGGTCATATTGGGGTATCAGAATGTGATGGGCTGATATTATACAAAAACTTCTGCTTTTCTACCCAGGATGACAGAGTGAGACTCTCTCAAAAAAAAAAAAAATCTGCTTTCATGGAAGCCAAATGGACAGGAGCTTGAATTTCCCTTAAAAGCAGGTACTGTTTAGATTGATCAATATATCCTCTACATGAAACCTATAATCATAGAGTTTGTATTTTCCAAGAAAGACTAAATTAAAATTGAGAGGAGTATGCATTTAAAGGAGAGGCACAGTCAGTCAAAACTGCATAGAAGGATTGCTAAAAAACGTGAAGCAACTGTGGTTTAATGGTATTAATCTGAAGAATTTTGAGAATCTGCAAAATCCCACACCATAAGGAATGTGATGCTTAGGTATAAAGTTATGTTATAAAAACAATAAACTAATAATCATGTAAAGTTGAATTTTATTGAACAGGATTAGCTATTCCAGCAATTCCCATACCAATGAGAATCTCAGGCATGAAGAAGAGAGTTTTCTGTGAACTATTTTCTTTTCTTCTTTTTGATCATATTTTTATTATGTTAAATTTATCTTCTATAGTAAAAGAAAAAAATAGCAACAACATTAACAACAAACTTTTGTTTACTGCAACTACTGATCTAGCATAAAACCATAAGTAAACAAAATGTACAATCTTCCCCAAGCCATTTTCATTTTCTCCCCTGATGATAGAACGATATGTAAATATACAGAGACACGCAAGGGTCATTTCTTTTCATAAAATAGAATCCTGTTTTACATACTACTTTGAACTTTGATTTTCCTTCTTAATGCTATGCCATGACTATAACTCCAAGTCAGTAACTATAGCTCCAAAGCATTATTTTCAAGTAGATGCATATTATTTCACAGCAAAAAAAGTACCAAAATGTATTTAACTATTCATTTTTTGATGTTATTCAGTTTTTCAACTTTGCAAACAATGATCCAATGACTTTCCTTTATACCATGGCTTCTCAACTTATACTTTTATTTAAATAAGATGGAGTCTTAAAACTGTTATTTCTGTACCAAAGGTCATATCTAGTTTACATTTTTATGAGTGCCACCAGACACTCTTTAGTAGAAATTCATTTTAATACCAGCAGTATATCAGAGTCCCCATTTCTCCATGTTTTCAAAGATTTATTATTATGTTTCTTTTTAAGATGTAATTTCATTATCCCCCTTCTTTGCTCTAATGACTATTGCAGTTGAATATTATATTTTCTTTTAGGTTTATTGACAGTTGAAAGTTTTCCTTTTGTGAATTTCAAATTTATATTTTTATCTGTCCATTTGTTTTTCCTTGTTTTCTGATCAGTATGGTTATATGGAATGATAATTATGTCTCTATTGTATGTTGTAAATTTTCTGTAGGCTAACAATCATATGATTTTTTGTTATTTTTGCTGTACATACACATGCACATGGGCTGTTATTTTACATGGTACATATGTTCTTGTCCTGTGTAACTTTAGAGTTTTTGTGCTTTGAAACATCAAGAAGAAAGCACTATGAAGATTGTCAGAAGTTCTCATTTTGAGAGAATACATGCGATTTAGATGGAAAAATATTATAAAATGAGGTCATTATTTAACACATGAAGTTTTCCTAATAGGTTCAAAATATAGAGATGATGACGGATTCAACAAAAACCATCCTTGACTGTAAAGTGTTTAGAAATTGCTGGTCTAGTACAAATGACTCATTTTATGAAAGAAGCAAGAAAGGCAGAATAGTGAAATGACTTATGTCTGTCTCTGGTGTTGAAGATGAGCAAACTTAACGGATCTGTGAAATAAGTTAAAGTATTTTCTGAAAAATAAATTTACTGAGAGAAAGATCAAACTGACTCCCTATACCTCCCACCGACTTGGCTCACTAAGCATTTCTTTCCACTGACTCTTGCATTATTTCACAGAACACAGTAAGAGCTATGAAGGACTCATCCTTCATTGGTCCTTAAGGGTACCCTTGGGGAAGAACTATCCTAACCAGATCTAGCCTGCCTTAAGAACAGATATGATTTCTAGTAATCTTCACTGATTGTTTACTGTTATCATCACAGTACAGCCCCATGATTTTTACAAAATGACTTTACAGTAAAGAAAAAGAGTGAACTGATCCGCTAAGTTCAAAGCACATGTACTTTTTCTGGCAACAGGGACATGAGTGCTATAGGGATGGTCCAGAAGAAGGAAAACAACTCATGAACAGTAGGTCAAGACAAAGGGACAAGCTGAAAATCTCACAATGTAAGGCATGTGATGCTTAGGTATCAAGCTTTGTCTTTGGAAAATCCTTGCTCCTATCTTCTTTGGAAAAGCATATTACTATGGTAAAATCAACAGAGTGGTGTTCCCTTGCCAAAATCCTGAATGTCTGAATCAAGATTTCACCAACTTCCATTGAAGTTCAGGGACAACTCTGCATGTATCATGGAACAGTCTAAGATTTGAAATGAGCAGGAAGCAGAGCGCAAAATAGAATCTAAGCATCTCAAATATGAGTCCAACATAAATAACAAAAGTCAAAAGCTATCTGGAGTCTGTTCAAGATTTCATCTGAATTATGAGTTATTTCCCTGTAAGATGTGAGGTTATGTTTTCCTTGGAATAATCTAGTTACAGAATCAACTTCCAAAAGTGCCCCATGAAGTTCAGTGTTTTCCATATTGATGGGTCATTTAATCTTAAAACTACCTTAAAGTAGGTAGTGAAAATTGTTAAACTTGTCATTTTGTCAGAATCTAAATTAGTTAGGACATTGAAGAAAGATAATCTGATAATGCAACTTTTTTTGTCTGTCAAATTTGTCTTAATCTCTCCACCCTATTTCTTCATAGCGTTCAAGAATCTCTATTTTGTGGCTTCCATTATCTTGTACCTGGTCATTGTAATAGCATCCTAAACGTCTTCCTGATTTTCTGTCTTATCCCTCTAATACCTTTTTAAAAGCACAGCCAGAGCAACCTTTCCAAAATGTAAAATCCTCATCATGCTAAAAAAAACTTAAAGAATCTTCCATATATACATTTTTATATATAGTCTAGACACTTTGAGTGGCATTCTATAATAAAGAGACTCATTTCATTTTTTTTTAAATTTCAATAAATTTAGGTGGTACAAGTGTTTTTGGTCACATGGATGAATTATATCATGTTGAAGACAGAGCTTTAATTGTGACCATCACCAGAATAGTGTACATTGTACCCATCAGGTAAAATTTTAGCCCTTACTTCCCTTCCACCCTCCCTACTTCTTAGTTTACAGTGTCTATTACAATGCCGTATAACCACATACGCCCATTGCTAAGCTCCCACTTATAAGTGAGAACATATGGTATTTATTATTCTGTTTTTTTAGTTACTTCACTTAGGATAATGGTCTCCAGTTTCATCCAAGTTGCTACAAAAGACATTATTTCATTTCTTTTTTTGTGGCAGAGTAGTGCTTAATGGTACCTATATAGACCACATTGTCTTTTCTACTCATCAGTTGATGAGCATTTAGGTTAGTTCCATATCTTTGCAATTGTGAATTATGTTGTAACAAACATTCATGTACAGATGCCTTTTTGATATAATGACTTTTTTTCCTTTGGGTATGATACCCAGTAGTGGGATTGATGTATCAAATGGTAAGTCTACTTTTAGTTCTTTGGATCTCCATATTGTTTCCCATTGGGTGTATAACTTACATTCCTACCAAAAGTGAGTAAGTGTTCCATTTTCACTGCACGCACACCAACATCAACTGTTTTTTTTTTTTAAAATTATTTTAACCCATTCTGACTAGAGTAAGGTAGTATCTCATTGTGGTTTTAATTTGCATTTCTCTGATTGTTGGTGATTTTGAGCATTTTATAAATTATGCTTGTGGGCTATTTATAGATCTCCTGTTCATTTCTTGACATTTGATTACTAAGTTTTGAGCTTTATCGCTTCATCTTTTCCTCCTGCTCCTTCTTTTGTGATGTGAGATTTCAATCATGCAAGCTGCTATTTGTGTACAAGAAGCCTCTCCTTTCCTTTGTCCCAAACTCTAAACATGGTAAAACATTAAACCAGTCAATTTTTATTTATCTCTCAAGCCATTTTTGTATGAGCTTGGGATAGCTTCCCTGTTCTCCCTCAAAAGTCTCATTATGTAAGTAAGGAAAATATTCATACCCTTAAAAGTGGAGTGTGGCGTCATCAATCTTAACATCAGGTTTCTTGACCCTGGTTTCATCCTATGTATCAGAATGGCCACAGCATATACCAGAGTTTTTATCTAGTGCTCACGTACTTCTGCACTCTCATTTGACCAAAAAGTTATTTATTGATGAATTTCTATAGGCTACAAGCTTTCTAGGCATTTCAGAATTAAGGGTGGCAACGTAATGTTCCCTGTTCTTAGAGCTTGTATTCTAGCACAATGAAATAATTAGTATGTGAATTAATACATGAATTCACACGGTAATGCCAATGTAATGTGGCATAATCTGGGTAAGTAGGATTGGACTGGATTGTGAGAGAAGGATTCATTGAGAAAGTGACATGTGACTTTAATGCTTTAAGCAAGAAGTTCTCACCCACATAAAAGCAGGATAAACTTATTTCTGGCAGGTAGAATAACAAGTATAAAGTCCTTAAGATGGTAAAGAAGGGATTTTTTTAGTGTGTTAAAAATTGATTAAGGGGGGAGGTGCCTGTGACTCAAGAAGTAGGACACCGGCCCCATATACGGAGGGTGGTGGGTTCAAGCCCAGCCCCAGCCAAAACTGCGAAAAAGAAAACAAAATCAATTAAGGCCATTAATGCAAGCATATAGAACAAGTGAGAGAAAAGTATGAGGAAACTATTGGAGAGATAGGTAGATGCTAGATTATAGGACCTGGTAGATCATGTCAAAACAATAAAAATTTTATTCTAAATAGTTCTGCAGAAAGCCAATGAAGGGTTAAATACAATCTTATTTGCTTTTCAACAAATTACCCTGCATGCAGGAAAAAAATAATTGTGGTGAGCAAGAGTGAAAGAATAGAGAACAATTAGTTCTTTAATTGCTAAAGAAATAATAATTCAGGTAAGAGATGATGATGGTTTACATGATGGTAGCATTCGACAAAAGAAGTGGATAGATTTTGAGTATATTTTGGAAGTAGAATAAAAGGGGATTAGTATTTTATTGACCACAGGTGACATGCTTGCTTTCTGTGTGGACCCATGACACATTAGAAATGCTGATTAGTCCTCTATGATTTACATTTGATGTGCCCTATAAATGTAGCCCTCCTCTGCCAAGAATCCTTCCTTGACCGACCCTATTCTGTTGGGCTCACACAGAATCCTGTAAATACTTTTATCACAGCACTTATCAGAACATATTGGAATTGTTTTACTCTCCCTAAGTAGAAAGTTAAGACAGTGATGAACACAGTGCTTGACACAGTGTTGGCATCTAATAAATTTCTGTTGAATAAATAATGGAGTGCGTGCCTTATGAAACCCTGTGGTGGAGAATGGGGTGTAAATAGGGTCTCGGAGCCTCTCTGCAGTCCCAGCCTTTGAAGGGGACTTCCAAAGGTCAGGGGCCCTTCAGGAGGGACTTCTTTTAATTATTCCAGGAACTCTCAAGAAGAATGATCAGAACATTTTAAATGGTAATGATCTGGAAAATGGAAAGGGACTTATAAATTGGAAAATGAAAATAGTAACTTCAGATGTGACAAAATTAGCTCAAAAGGCAAACTGGAGGGGGAAAGCAAGTCATCCCCAGAGGAAAGATTAAATGCACCTGAGTACAGGGCAAGTCGCATTACTTAATATATTAATCTTAAAGAGTTTTTCTTTTCCATTTCCAAAAGTTACTTTTTAAGGCCTGATTTATTTTTTAAGGTTTATTTCATACTACAAGAGCCCATTAAGAAAAAAAATACCCCAAAAGACAAAAAAAAAGATTTTGAATAGTGGCAGAGGTGCTGGGAGTTGATATGAGTGGGATTTCTGGTTCAATTCTTTACCTTTCTCTGTTCAGTATGCGAGTCACTAAGCCTCAGTTTCTTCATACATTAAAATATAATAATGACTAATATTTTGTAAGTTCTAAGATATTGTTATAGGATTTGTCTTATTGGTTTGCTGTGATGTCATAAGCAGCAGAGAACCAAAATTCTACGTGTAGAGAGTCAATCATTGAAATGCTGGTCAAAACACAAGCCCTAAAATACATGTCAACTGAACAGTTGCTGTGCTTTGCATGAATAAGCTTTCTTGAGTTTATGATTAATAATTTTGCTATTTACAAAGTGCTTCCACAACTTAATTTAAATATATTATCAACTCCATTGGCTACTCTGTAAGGTTGGCACTGTCATTTCCATGTTAGGAAAGAGTACCATGAGGCTAATGTACATGGAGTATAACAAAGGCCCAGACCCACAGCTTTTGGATCCTAGCCTAGAGTCTTTCCCTAAGTCCAGAAAAATCTCTATAGATGAGATTTTACATGTGATGTATCATAAAATCCTTCACCAGTCTTATGATTTCGGCCATAATGGTCTCCACTGTTGTTAAATACAAAAACACTACAAACAAACAAACAAAAAAACCAACAAAAATATGAAACGTTAAGTAACTTACTCAAGGTCTCAGGTACATGAAGTGATTAAGTTGAAATTCTGTCCAAGATTTAATTCTAAAGAGTACCACAAAGGAATGTCTTTCTAAGAGCTGTGGGAAATACATGCCAAACCCTTGTACAAAATTATATAAAGCATTGAAGAGAGTTGGCTTGATAAGAACAATAGAGTAAAAATCATGAGATAAATTGTAAAGTCACAATTTTTCTTGGGATGAGTTGGATAAAGCCATTCTGGCAATGATATAAAATTCCATTTACTTATCTCTTCATGCCTACAGAATAGAGGTATCTGGATCTCTTTAATAATACATGAAAGTAATTGCCATGACATAAGGGTCCATAATATTTTATGTTTAGAGAATGCATTATTCTTCCTAGGAAAAATCTGTAAGTATATATTATTATGAAATACGACAAAGTTTCTCGGTCTGATTTTTTTTGTATTAACGCTTCATCGCTGATGGTCTATCATATTCTTATGAATAGTATATAAACTACAGCCTTTAAGTATGTAGGTGTTAGTGTGATACCTCCTTTTCCTTTTTTGCTGTGTATCTAGGTACCTTATTAAAATTAATTGCTGGTTATTTGTTAAGTTTGTTAATTGAGTTCTGTATGATTCAGGGTCACCTTCTCCAGACAAAGTAGCTTATAAATTCTGTACAGTTTAGTTTTTGTTATACCTCATCCTATACTTATTTGAGATTTATTACTTCAAAATTCTGTGACATTTATCCCCTTCTTGTTGAAAATGTTAAAAAAAAAAAACTTAGAAAGAATTTTCTTTTTTTTTCTGTTTTTGTTTTTTGTTGCAGTTTGGCCAGGGCTGGGTTCAAACCTACCACCGTTGGTATGTGTGGCTTGCACCCTACTCAATGAGCCACAGGTGCCAACCTAGAACAAATTTTCACCTGTTGGTAACCTTCCTCTTTGATTGTGGCAGTGAACTTCTTTATCTTTTTATGTTTTAGTTTCTTATTCAGCTCTTCCAATCATATTGTCTCTTTTTTGCTACTTCCCTAGATAATTTTTTCTTCCCTTTAGGCCCAAATGGATTCAGATTTTGGAGCCCCTTTTACTATATACTTACTTGACCTTTCTCATCATATTTAAAAATATAATTGAATTGGTCACTGCCTGTGGCTCAAAGGAGTAGGGCACTGGCCCCATGTGCCAGAAGTGGCAGATTCAAAAACTGCAAAAAAAAAAAAAAAAAGAGAAAATAATAATAATAATAATTGAATAAAAAAGGGAGAGAAAGAATTCTTTATTTTTGCTTTTGGATTAGATTTATACATTTATTTAATAACTAAAGATATAATTAAAAGAATAAATCATTAATTAAGAAAGTAGTTCTTACCCTGAAGTTTAGATAATCAGGAAGATACTGATAGAGCAGCTTTTATCTGCTTCCAAGGAATAAAAATATAATGGGAATTATAAGTCATGTAAATGGAACTTAAGAAACATGTCTCACTTTGTGAAGTTTTCCAAAAATTACAGGCTTTGCAGTCAAAGACATATGGATTCACATCATGGATGGGTCGAATATTTCTGTAATATTATACATATTTATTCTTCACAACTCAGGTTTTTTTTTTTGTTCATGTTAATCACAATATAACTTATAACTTACTCATCCTGTAAGTATAAAATGAAATGTACATGTGAAAATTTCAACTAGCATATGAGGAACATTTTATGTTTTCTTGTGGAGTGTTCAGTGTCTAACTTGGCCAAACAGATCTTTGTCCATAGTATATTAAGCAATGATTTGATGAACTCAATGGGGAAAATGTTTGGAGTTTATATTGATTACAGAAGTAGTACTGCAGCATCAAACTTTATGGCATGGTGGCAATAGAACTTCTTGTTCTATTGTAACTATATTAAGAAAATTCCCAACAGATAGAAGGTAAGTGTCTTCCAATAGCTTGAATTAAAATGACTAATATATAATATTCACAAAGGATCTCTATAATAAGGAGTGGCTCTGATAAATTTGTAAGTAATTTAACTTCTATTTTCTTTTCAAAGAGTGGGAATAATAATAATTGTCATGCTTATATTTTTGTGAAATATAAATGAGAAAATGGGGATAAACATGTGATGTACAGGTATACACAGAATGTAGCCCAGTTTGCATTTTCACGATTTGGAAATGAGCAATACTGTACATACTACACACTTGCAGTAATTTATTGAACATGACAAATCGAAAAATGAGAGTGTTAACAAAAATGATGGAATAATAAATTGCCTGCTTTTTTGTTTAGGGATATAAAAATGTATGCATGAGTGAAACTGTAATGATATATATTTTCTAAGACAAGAATGAGTAAGAAATACAACTAAAAGAAAACATAGCTTTTGGATATTTATTTATTTATTTATTTAGAGACAGAGTCTAACTTTGTTGCCCCAAGTAGAGTGCCATGGCAGCAACCTCACAGCAACCTCCAACTCTTGAGCTTAAGTGATTCTCTTGCCTCAGCCCCTTGAATAGTTGGGACTATAGGTGCATGCCAGAATGCCTGGCTGTTTTTTAGTAACTGGGTCTTGCTCTTGCTCAGTCTGGTCTAGAACTCCTGAGTTCAAGCAATCCATTGAACTCAGCCTCCTTGAGTGCTGGGATTATAGGTATGAGCCACTGCGCCCAGTCAGCTTTTGGATTTTGATGACACCAAATGATGTTATATTGTTAGCATGTTTAATTTCAATATTTATTCTTTCCCCTTGGACACGTACAACAACATAAAACAACTACACATTCTCTTTCCCGTGCCTAGCCAATTCCCTCAGTGCTTTGCTTATAGTATGAATTCCTTAATAGATGTATTTTTGCTATGATGAGTTTTCTTTTGTTGGTATATTTATCAGTGGAATAGTGCATTCACACCAAACTTGAAGAAATAACAACACAAAGGGTTACCACCTGTTTTTTTTCCCTAGAGATTTAGGAAAGATGCTAATGAAGTGGTTTTTGCTAGTAGCAGTGGACTGATGACAAAAATTTACTCTGTACCCCTAGTTACCTGTCCTGAGAGTAATCCCACATAGTTTTGTGTAGATGCTGGAGTCTGAAATTTCAACTATTCAAACTTTAAGGTAAAATCAGAAGCTTCTGGATAGATTTCATTTTGAAACCTCCACATTTAACCTGAATGAGTATAATGAATTAATTCTTGCAAGGTGGTAAACGTTGTGACATCCAGCAATTTATACATGTAGGAAGAGTCACTTCTATCTCCAACATTTGGTACACAGACAAAAATAAATTATGTTCCACTGGTAGTCACTGATGACATTCACAAGTACAATCTACTCCTATGAATATTCCTGAGCAGTTAGTTGCATTTGTCTCTGTGTGTGTATGCACTTAAACATACAAATTGTTTATAAAGAAATGTAGTTGGTGAAAAAAACCCATAGCTCTAATTCGGTATTAAAGGCTCATTACCTATGTAAAGTTAAGAGCTGTTGCTTGTATTTGTTTTTCTGCTGCTAACAAAATAAATGATAATTCAAGTAAAGGACAGTTGTCATAATAAATGGAAAACCCTTAAGTAAATAATAAATGAAACACACAGATGATGCTTTCATTATTTCTAATATTATAACACCTCGCAGTCGATTGGTAGTTACCAGCGTGTATATGCCAAGGTTGAAAATTATTGCTCTACAGTCAACATAGAATTAGAGAATTACAAACTTTCAACTCACAACTGAGACGTGGCTTGCAGAGTTCATTTAGAACAGTGATTTTTCTAGTTTTCTTTTTTTAAACCTAAGATAAAGTATGCAAAAATTCCTGATATATGAAAGTTCTTTGATTAAAGTTAGGTATAGCTTTGCATTGTTACTATTCAATGCCCTTTTCATTTCCTTCACAAAACATAGAGAGCTACCCAAAGTTTTATTTCTGAATTTTTGCATTAAGTGTTGTGATTATATTATAATGGTATAAGTTATACCATTTACATTTTTCTGAGAGAGTTAGAAATAGAGGTTTTTATCTTTGAAAAAAGGACAATGATTATTTATGGGGATTGTACTGAATCTGTAAATCATTTTGAAGAGTATAGACTTTTAGACAGTGTTGATTCTGCTGATCCATGAGCATTGTATCTTTTTTTTTGCAGTTTTTTTTGGCCAGGGCTTGGTTTGAACCTGCCACCTCCAGCATATGGGGCTGGTGCCCTACTCCTCTGAGCTACAGGCACCACCAGCATTATATATTTTTTCCATTTGTTTGTATCATCTGCAATTTCTTTCCTCTGTGACTTATAGTTTACCTTATAGAGATCTTTCACCCCTTAGGTTAAATGCATTCCTAGGTATTTTATTTTCTTTGTAGTTATTGTGGAAGTTATTGAATTGTTGATTTGAATTTCAGCTTTGTTATTGTTGGTGTATAGAAATGCTGCTGATTCATGTACACTGATGTGGTAACCTGAGGCTTTGTTGAATTTATTTATCAGTTATAGGAGTGTCTTGGTAAAATCTTTGGGGGGAGAGTTCTAGATATAAAGTCATATCATCAGCAAAGAGCAATAATTTGATCTCTTCTTTCTCTTTTTGGATATGTGTAATTTCCTTTTTTGCCTGATAACTCTGGCCATGACTTCCAGCACTATGCTGAGTAGAAGCAGTGGCAGTAGGCATTCTTGTCTTGTTTCATTTCTAACTGGGAATGTTTTTGACTTTTACCACTTCAGCATAATATTGTCTGAGTATTTGTCATATATGCCTTTTATAATTTTGAGATCTGTTCCATCTATAATTCTGTACTTTGTTAAGTAACAGAGAAAAAGGCTAAATAGCTAAAGGAACCTTAAGCATATGGAATAAATCTGGAGGAGTCACTTTATCAGACTTTAAACTATACTATAAAGCCATAGTAACCAAAACAGCATAGTATTGGCAAAAAAAAAATAGGGAAAAGAGAACCCAGATATTAAACAATTCACAGACTGAATTGCTGTCTGATCTTTGACAAAGTAGACAGCAATATACACTAGGAAAATGAATCCTTAGTCAATAAATGGTGTAGGGACAATTAGATAGCCACATATAGAAGATTAAAACAGGATCCATATCTCTCACCACTCACCAAAATTAAATCAAGATGGATAACAGACTTAAATCTAAGACATGAAACTGTAAGAATTGTAGAAGAAGATGTTGAAGATACTCTTCTAAATATCAGCCTAGCCAAAGAATTTGTGAAGAAGACCCCAAGGTCAATCATAGCAACCACAAAAATTAATTGGGCTCGATTAAATTAAAAAGCTTCTGCAAAGCCAAGGCAACAATCAACAGAGGGTATAGACAACCTATAGAATGGGGGAAAATATTCACATTCTGTACATCTGATAAAGGGCCCATCACCAGAATCTATAAATAAGTCAAGCAAATCAGCAAGAAAAAAAAATCGAAAACTGGGCAAAAGACATGAACAGCAGCTTTTCAAAAGAAGATAGACTGAAAAAATGCTCAACCTCACTAATCATCAGACAAATGCAAACCACAATGAGATATCACCTAACCCCTATGAGAATTGCTTTTATTGAAAATCCCCAATATAATATATGCTGGATGTGTAGAGAAAGGAAGATGTGTACACTATTGGTGGCACTGTAAACTAGTACAACCTCTATGGACAATAGTGTGAGGAACAGAAAGTAGACCTACCATTTGATTCAGCAATACTAGGTATTTACCTAAAGGAAAAAATATCATTTTATCAAAAAGACACTTGTACTAGAATGTTTATTGCAGCACTATTCACAATTGCCAAGATGTGGAATCACCCCAAGTACCCATTAATACATAAGTGGGTTAATAAAACACACACACATACACACTCACATAGCATGGAGTATTAATTAGGCATTAGAAAAAGAATTGATACTTTTAACAATGGTCTAGATGGAACTGGAGACTATTCTTCCAAGTGAAGTATTATAAGAGTGAAACAACAAATAGCACATATACCCACTACTGAAATGGAATTAACTGACCCACACTCTTGTGCACAGATGGAAGAAAATCACAAAATAAATGAAGCAGGTGGAAAGGAGACGAGTGGATGGGTGAACTGATAATGGGTACAATGTACAATATGGGCATTAGGCACATTTATAATTTTGACTCAAGAAGTTCAAAAGCAATCCATGTAACAAAAATATTTGTACCCCCATTTGTATCTAATAATATTCTGAGATAATAAAGAAAAGATAAGGAAAATTTTTATTGTGAACATAAGAAAAAGCAGAAACTCAAGGTCTTGGTTTACAATTAAGTGTTATTTATAGTAATGTAAATGCTGTCAGTATTGGCCTTGAAGTCAGATAGTTTGGGGATAGAATCAAGGCTCTGCCACTTATTAACTGTGTGAGCTTAGGCTAGTCCTAGAACTAATTTATGCTTCACTTTTCTTATGAGAAAATCTGTAAAGTTGAAGCAATTATGGTGATGATAATAATACCGATGATGATAATGATAATAATAATGGTAATACATACCCATAGGGTTTCTATGATATTTAAATGAAAGTGTTTTCCTGAAAGGTCATTTTCTTAATGACCTTAATTCATTCCTGATCACCCTGCTTCTAACTAAAAAGCTATTAAATATAATCATGGTTCTATTAATTTTAATTGAAAAATCATGATGCTTTTTATCCCAATCAAAGGAAGACAAGTTTCAAAGACAGAAAAAATACATGTCAATTGCATAATGAAAACAATCCATATAAGGAATAAACATCTATTTGAAGATAAATTAATACAGCTTATATGTAAACTTTGACATAGCAAAATTTTACTTATTCACTGAAGGAATAAGGAAAAGATGGCTAATGTGAATAAGTGTATAAAGAATTGTTATTTAGAAATGTATTATATTTAGACTACTTTCTTCCACACATTTTCAGTCTTTTGGGGCTTATCATTATCTTCTCCTTAAGCCACAGTAAGTAAATTTATAGCATGGAGAAATCTTTTTATACTAAAATAAAAGATACAACAGTAATACTCTGAAACACATGGAAACAGCATACATGTAAAGCAAACTGAAGAGTCTTGGGAAATACCACCTTGTCATCTCACTTGGCATGTATATGTAAAACAAAACCATTTAAGTTCATTCAAAATGTAACTCTATTCAATTTATTATTTATGTTATTCTCTAACTGAAAAATTTTGGTGTCATGTAAACTATTATGTCATTTCCTGAAAATACAATGTTGAAATAGTATTTTCTACATTACATTTGTTTAATGTGGTTGAGGGGAAAAACAAAACAAAACAAAAACAGATCATCACGCTGAAAACAAAGAGAGTCAGTTTCCAAAAAGCAGTGTGACTTTTCAAGATAAGGCTTATTCTTTAACTGAACAGTCATTATGTATGATGGAGTCTGTACTTACGAGAGTTCCAGACACTAGTAGGAAGTTAACGAATCTGATTGTTTCCTTCTTTTGCATCCTCTCCCTTTCTCTTTTTCTTCTATAATCCTTTCCTTTCTAGAGGTTATATTTAAAGCTCCAACTTCTAGAATACCTCAAAAAGAGCCTACAATATCTACCACTGGCACAGCAGGGCCTCAAAACCATGTAAGACATTATCTTTCCTTAATCTCTGCAAATGTTAAAGCCGACTTAAAATCTGCATCTAGGCTCTGCAATTTCCCTGAGAAAACTTAAATATTTCATAGGCATGTCATGCCGTTTTCCAACATGTCTTTGAGGTATAACTTAAATATGTACTATTTTTCACCTAAAAATACCCAATGAAGGAACATAAGCTGTCCAAGTTTACAAAAGCTGGATCCAACCATGTCACCACCTGTTCTGTGATACCTTGTTGTACCTTGTACTCATGTCTACTTTCCTTAGAGCGAGCACATGGAAGGTTCAAACAAATATCTCTTTCTCTATTAGTACTCTGTGCCTCAAGAAATAAGTTACTAAAAGTTACTAAAAGTGTTGGTCTAATATTTCTTTTTAGAAACACACAATTTTTTGCTATCTGACATTCTCCTAAGTGTATTCACAGATTTGTGTAAGCAAGTACTCACACCTAAGGGACTCTCTGTTTTTTCCAGCTGAAAACATTTAATAGCACACCCATTTCTAGCAATAGCTCATAACTATTATTGCATTGGAGATTATGGGTGGGGAAATCCTGAAGGGCTAGGGATTTAAGTTGAAAACACCTTTTAGCAGCCATGTGCATGCATTTGGTAGATTTCAACTTCAGGAGTATAATTGACCACGGGCCCCACTCAGAAATCCATCAGTGTTTAGTTTTCCAAGAGTTTAGTACAGCATGTATACTAAAGTAGCCTTGTTCCTGGGAGACATGGCTTCTTCTGATGCAAACTTTGGCTTGACAGCCTTACCAAACCTTTCTTGGGCTGAAGGGAAGGAAAGTTAGGTAAGTTCACCTCCTTCTTCACCTCTCTTTCACTTTGCGAAGATTTCCATCCCACCATTATAGCTAGCTGTCCCAGTCTTAATTATGTCAAATAAGAAATAAATTCAGATTCAAGGTAAGGAGATAGAATAGAACCTCTGTAAGTTGACTACCCAAGTGACTGTAACAAACTGATCTACACATGGAGGTACCCAACATACAGAACCAGGCCTACTGTACTGATATGTACATGTGGTACATGTCTAGTCTATGAAAATTAGGTCAACTTAAAGAGCTGATCAGTATAGGGAGATGGTCAACTATGGAGGTGCTACTGTACTTTATTCAAAAAGACTCTTATAATAAAGAGGAAGGGAACTATTAACATAGGAAAAGTGCTCTGACCATGCAGATGCAAAGTCAGGCAGAAAAAGGTTTTACTTCTACAGTAAGGAGTAAATAAGCCTAGAAAGGACCAAATGTGAAAAAGTGGGGGAAGTAAGTGGCGTAAGCAAAAAATTAATCAGGGATAAGAGAATTAATGAGTGATATTTCCCCTAAAACCAGGTGATTGTTAGAGGTGCTATTATGAAGGGGTTGTTCTGCACTTCAGTATTTAAGAGTTGACAAAAGTTCAGGTCTCAGAGGAAGTAGTGAAGTCTTTCTGAAGTTTGGTTGAGTTGTAGAGCATTTTATCCAGTTGGACAGCGATGGCAATCAGCTAATAGTTTATAAAACAAAGAATGGTAGTTTGTGGTTTGCGTCTGGCTTTGTCATGTATAAACAAGGGGTCCATACCCCAGTCTTGTCTAAGTCAAGGAGGAAGGGTGTTTCTCTATATATAGTAAGCCATTTTCTGGAACACAAAAAGTCAATGGGTGTTTTTCTTGGTCTTAACCATATAGGAGGAGTACCAGCCTCAGGTAAAGTTCAGCATTCTCATTTGACTCTCTCTTCATATTATATCACAAGATTTTCTCTTAATAAAACTTGCACTCATTTAATCTTTTCTAGCTGTACGTTTCTTGGAGGACCTAAACTAACAAGCACAATTTCTTATATGCCTTTTTTGCATTCCCCATTAGCACAGCTTTTCATATCAATGATTCTTGAATCGTATTATGCATAGAAATAATATGTAGAACTTGGTACAATGTAGAACTTGGTACAAGGCTTAGTTCCTAGCTTAGAAGGTGGTGAGTTAGTGGTGAGAAGTCTTCAAGCTGCATGTGGAGTGACATTGCTAAAGAGTCTATATGCTATAGAAAAGGGTCATATGATAACAGTATGCAAATGTATAAGTTGATAAAGCCTTATATCATTTTTCAGATCACTTAGGAGAGATCTCACCTAATGTACACAATGCAAAGGTACATTTCAAAACAAATAAGAGTATATTATAAATGTTTTACTACAAAAATAAGTAAGGTGATGGTTATGTTAATTAGTTTGATTTAAGCATTCCATATTGCTTATCAAATCATCACATTGTACCGCATAAATGTATACAATTATGATTTAATAAAAATCAATTTAAAAAAAGAATGTCTATTTGACATAAAAATCCTCTGATTTTCCTTAAAATTTGGCCTTGCTGCTTCTAGTAGTACAGCATAATATCTTAGATTGCAGATTCTGGACTTTGAGTGTCTAGATTTGAATTCATACATAACCTTTATAACTTTGTACCTTTGGCAAATTTCTTACTTTCTCTATGAAATACCTACCTCAAAGAATTTATACAAGGATTAAATTAATATATGTAAAGTGCTTACTATAATGTCAAGAAAGTTAGTAAGGTTTAAATAAAAGTTCATTATATCTGATGTAGCTGCTATTAACCACAACTTTTGCTAGGTAGCATTTATTGAGTACTGTTTTTCAGTTAGGCACTGTGCCCAGTATTTGCATGAGTTGACACCCTTCCTTCTTTTACAGCATCATAAGGCAGAGTCATGGTGTTGGAGGAAAGGGATTCTTCAATTAAAAATATCTTTCCCTTATGTATAATGATATGTATTACCATGTATTATATTAATTTACATATGTATCTGTACATATCTCTCCTAGCAGTCACAAAGTCCAGAAGCTATAATGTAGATCCAGTGTGTTATTATATCCATAGATCATTCAGTTCTAGTCCACCTGAAATTCTTTAATTTCATAAATTGAGAAACCGTAGTTCAATTAGAATGTGAACAATTTAGAGAGGTGTTCGATAGGAAGATACCTTTTATTCATTTTTCATCTCCCTACTCCATTACACTTTCAAATACTTTTGTGTGTGTGGTGTGTGTACACTCTACGGAACTCATGGTCTTTCCTCAGTCTTAAAGTTATTCAAGGCTCATTTTTAAGAATTAACGTGGACATTTGCCTAAACAATATAATGCGCATTTACTTCTCATTTATTGATTGTAGACATTTTATTCTAGACATGGAAGAGCTGAGCAATTAGAGTAATTTTTGCAATGAATGGTGTTTAACATTATGCCTCAGCTTACATTAATAGCTAAAACCAGAAAAATAGTCATATAACTCTTGTTCCCTTTTTATAGGAATATTAATAAAAACATAGCCCATGAGGCAATTCCATGTACATATGAGACTCCAAGGGAAATATCTGACTCAGGAAAACAAAGAAAAATTGATAAGAGGGAACAAGTAAGCAACAGCCAGTGTTTAATCTGAAGAATATATGAGTTTTTAACTCATAAATTTTGTAATTAGCCATGTTTTATTTTTTATTTTTCTGCTATGTAGTTTTAAATCAAATATATAAGATTTTTCTTACAAATGTGTTTATACCCTTCAATTTATTGTTTTTCACACTCTTCTACCTCAGGAGACTTTCATTTACCTACCACAAGGGTTGTGATGTGTTTTATTCATGAAAAATTTTTTGGACTCAGCTCTGTCAATGTTATGAATCTGATGTAACATTATTTTACTGGTTTTGAGTTTGTTGTATTTGAGTCGGGGAAATTTCATCAGTGAAAAATTTCTCAAACTTATATGAGTCATAATATGAATAACATAGATTATTCCCTATACTGCTGAGAATATTTCAGTACAGTAAATGAAGAGTCACCCATTCTACCCTCTAGAAATTTTTTATTATGATTAGTTTAGCACATTATGGTGAATTTAATGGTTTTAAACCAAACTTACTAAATTGGCCCAGTAAAATGTTTCTCTTTGTGGATTAGGTAAGTCAAATATTAATTTAAGAAATTCTAAATTGTAGATCAAGATTTAAGTCCCAGCAAGAAGATAAAATGAGGCAAACACTTATTATGGAATTGAGGAGTGATTAGGCTGAGAGTCAAAGATATTAATATTAAATCTTGATTTTTTGTGAGGGAGCTATCTCACAAAAATATCAAATAAGGAAAGTAATAACAAAGAGTAATTATTGAATATAATAATGGTATTTGGTCCTTAACTTCTTTTCTGAAATGACATCAACAGTAATTGTTTTGCCCTTCCCAGAATGTGTCTTAGGTCACTCAAAGAGTAAGTAAAATGCCAAAATCAAACAAAATCAAATGTAAGTAGATAAATAAATACATATGTATATATATATATATATATATATATATATATATATATATGTTAACTATTAATCAAGATACACTTTTTAAACGTTATGGAGAAATCCACTAATGACTATTTATTTCTCATTGTTCCTACCATCAAAACTCACTTCTTAAATAACTATAAATATTAACTAATATTGAGCAGGATATTAACATGTCCAAATCCATTTACTTTAAACTCACAAAGAGTGAAGTGTTTTAGAACTTAAGATATGACACTTCTCACTTTCTTTCCTTTGACAACCTGGAGCTTCCCAGAATTGCCAAGTAGCACCAACTATCAATAAAGCTTTCTATTAAAGATTTGATTAAGGGAGTGGGTCAAAAAAAATTCCTGGATAGGTCTTATGTTATAGATTGGTTTCCTCTAAGGTCCTTATCTATTGTTGAAATATCCCTCTTTGAAAAAGGAGGTTAGGCATAGGACTTCATGATTTACATTATCACTTCTCAAATTGTCAACCTATCTTAGAATACTTACGAACCACCTGCCATTCTATAACTCTTGACTTAAAACTAAAAAGTATAGAGGAGATGATAGCCATTCCTGTATGGGATTGAAGAATTAGATTCTGTGGATACACTTATATACCATAAAAATAGCTCCCTCCCCCCAGAAAAGATATATATTACCTTTGGTTTCACTATCTGGTAGTTTCAGTTACCTGTGGTTAACCATAGACCATATATAGATGAGTACAGTGCAGTATGATATTTTGAGAGGAAGAGAGAAAAACAGCAAACATTCATATAACTTTTATTAATGAATATTAATTATAATTATTATTTTCCTATTTGTTATTGTTGTTAACCACTTATTGTGTCTAATTTATAAATTAAACTTTATCATAGGTATGTGTGGGTTGGAACAGACATAGTATACATAGGAGTTGGTGCTATCAATGGTTTTAGGCATCTGCTGGTGGTCTTGTGAGATATCCCCCAGGCATAAATGAGGACTAATGTACTTACCGCTTCAGGATTTTATTAACATTCTGTTATCTGTATTTAAAATTGATAAAAACGAAAAGAGCTGATCATTGTTTCCCAGGGATTTTGTTCACAATTATCTTTAAAATCTTGTTCTTGAAGAAAACATTGATTGCCTGGATGGCATTTAATCTTGAATTGCATTCCATTGATAAATTTACCTGTCATAGGATTACCACCATCATCCAAACATTACTGAATTAACCTTCTTAAAAGTCCTGGATGGAAATTATTCTCCTTGAAAATCATGAACTGTCAGAGGAATGCATATATATCTATGGGCCTCCATACAGTTAGGCAACTGTCATCTGAGACTCTTATAAGAATCTTATATATTCACTGTAGTGTTAATCTTGTCCAAAGGAAGTAGGTAATTTCTACTTTGAGGAATTACTCCTTTATTAGCATTATCTTCTGGGATATATAAAATCATCTTAGGAATTACCAAACAACATAGAGTGATTGTGTTGTTTTAGCCTTCTCTGTATTGACTATCAATACAATGTCTAAGTCCATTTGCCACCCTCCTTCTCCCACCTCTCATGGGTTTCAAGACCTTGACTTCCAAGGGAGGTGAGGTTGATGCCTCTCTTCTTTCATTTCCACACATGCCTGAGACTTAATATGTGACTTTGACGATGTCTTCCTCTGTGTGCTTTTGACAGTGCATCTTCCATGTTTCATCTTTCCCCTCTGCCAAATAAAGTTTCTATTTTGCAGGACACTGCCTTGCCTTGGATTTATATTTTTGCCAACTTCAAAAGAATATCAGCCATGAAGAAATATGAAGACTATATCTCTTTTTGTTTACATGGATGGAGCTGGAAATTATTCTTCTTAGCAAAGTATCCCAAGAATGGAAGAAAAAGTACCCAATGTACTCAACCCTAATATGAAACTAAGTTATAGCTTTCATAGGAAGGCTATAACCCAATCTCAGTAAAAGAATATGGGGAAGGGGGCAAGGGAGGGGGGAGGAAAGATGGAGGAGGATGATGGGTGGGTGCACACATCTTAGAAGGGTACAGGTAAAGTTTACTAAATGTAGAGTATAAGGATTTGAACACAATAACTAAGAAAATGCCATGAAGACTAAGTTAACCAGTTCGGTGAAAATATTTCAGACTGTATATGAAACCAGTACATTGTACTCTGTGATTGCATTATTGTACACAGCTGTGATTTAATAAAAAACAAAAGAATATCAGAATGATGCAGCATACTACAACTATATTCTTTGTGGTACTTTAAGAAGAAATTTGAAGAGAAAACCAACTGAATTTAGGAGTTTTCAACTTTTCCACTTTTCTCATTTCATATTATATAAAAAAAGAAAAAAGGTAGGCTTGGCGCCTGTGGCTCAAAGGGTTAAAGTGCCAGCCATGTACACCTGAGCTGGTGGGTTCGAATCCAGCCCGGGTCCGCCAAACAACAATGACGGCTGCAACCAAAAAATGGCCGGGCGTTGTGGCAGGCACCTGTAGTCCCAGCTACTTGGGAGGCAGAGTCAAGAGACTTGCTTGAGCCCAGGAATTGGAGGTTGCTGTGAGCTGTGATGTCACAGCACTCTACCCAGGGTG